>CAUYRH010084575.1:0-19939 GCA_963574655.1 Perodicticus potto
GGAAAAACATACCATGCTCATGGCTGGGAAGAATCAATATTGTTAAAATGTCTATACTACCCCAAGCAATATACAATTTTAATGCAATTCCTATTAAAACTCAATTGTCATATTTTAAAGATCTCAAAAAAATAATACTTCGTTTTATATGGAATCAGAAAAAGCCTCGAAGAGCCAAGACATTGCTTAGAAATAAAAACAAAGCAGGAGGAATAACACTGCCAGATATGAGACTGTACTATGAATTGATAGTGATCAAAACAGCATGGTACTGGCACAAAAACAGAGAGGTAGATGTATGGAACAGAATAGAGAACCAAGAGATGAACCCAGCTACTTACCGTTATTTGATCTTTGACAAGCCAATCAAAAACATTAAGTGGGGAAAAGACTCTCTATTTAACAAATGGTCCTGGTTGAACTGGCTGGCGACCTGCAGAAGACTGAAACTGGATCCACACCTTTCACCATTAACTAAGATAGATTCTCACTAGATCAAAGATTTAAACTTAAGACATGAAACTATAAAGATACTAGAAGAAAGTGCAGGGAAAACTCTTGAAGGAATCAGCCTGGGTGAATATTTTATGAGGAGGACTCCCCAGGCAATCGAAAGAGTATCAAAAATACACTACTGGGACCTGATCAAACTGAAAAGCTTCTGCAAAACCAAGAACACAATAAGTATAGCAAGCAGACAGTCCTCAGAATGGGAGAAAATATTTGCAGGTTATGCCTCCAAGGAAGGTTCAACAACCAGGATCCACAGACAACTCAAATGTATTAGCAAGAAAAGAACAAGTGATTCCACCTCAGGGTGGGTAAAAGAGTTGAAGAGAAACTTCTCCAAAGAAGACAGGTACATGGCCTACAGATACATGAAAAAATGCTCATCATCCTTAATCATCAGAGAAATGCAAATCAAAACTATTTTGAGATATCACCTGACTCCAGTAAGATTAGCCCACATAAAGAAATCCCCAAACCAGAGATGCTGGCTTGGATGTGAAGAAAAGGGAACAATTATACATTGTTGGTGGGAATGCAAACCAATATGTTCCTTTTGGAAGGGTGTTTGGAGAATACTTAGAGATCTAAAAATAGAACTGCCATTTGATCCTATAATTTCTTTACTAGGTATATACCCAGAAGACGAAAAACCACATTATAACAAAGATATCTGTACCAGAATATTTATTATAGCCCAAATCAAAATTACTAAGTCATGGAAGAAGCCCAAGTGCCCATTGACCCACGAATGGATTAAGAAATTTTAGTACATGTATATCCTGGAATATTATGCAGCCTTAAAGAAAGGTAGAGATTTTACCTCTTTCATGTTTGCATGGATGGAGCTGGAACATATTCTTCTTAGCAAAGTATCTAAAAAATGGAAGAAAAAGCATCCAATGGACTCAGCCCTACTATGAAGCTAATTTATAGCTTTCATATGAAGGTTATAACCCAATTATAGCACAAGAATATGGGGAAAGGGGCAAAGGAGGGGAGAGGAGAGAGGAGGATGGGTGGAGGGAGGGTAATTGGTATATCTTAGAAGGGTACAGGTGAAACTTCCTAAATTCAGAATACAAATGTCTTCATACAATAACTAAGAAAATGCCATGAAGGCCGTTAAACAGTTTGATGAAAATGTTTCAGATTGTATATGAAGCCAGCACATTGTACCCCATGATAGCACTAATGTACACAGCTATGATTTAATAAAAAATAATAATTAAAAAAAATCTGGGATCAGGATAGGGGACACAAATGTGAGAGAAATCAGGGTTAATTTTGCCTTCAAATGAAGGCAATATAATTTTGTGAAACAAGAAAAAATTTACACAAAGTTTAAAAGGAGGAGGATTTTATTTAATGCTTTTCCTTATGTATTTATTTTTTTCCCACAAATTTACATTATGAAGTAGGAAGTCCCTCCCCTCATCAATTTTATAGAATACTGAAGCTCAGAACAGTGAACTCAATTTCTCGAGTTCACACAAATTACAAATTCTAAGAGTAAAACCAATGTTTGAAACCAAGTCTTCGACTGTTCCAAACACATCACTAAATCCAAAAAGAGCTGCTTAAAAGGAAGGAAAAGAACAAGAGCAAGGTGTTTCAGAAAAGGTTCAGTAAACATAACTCAAATGAATTAAAAGTGTAAAGTGATAAAGTTTAATATGTCACTATCTGAATGACCAGATAAAAATATCATCTTGTAAGCAATACGATTGAAGGGAGATTAGAAGGGCATCCGTACAGCTGCCAAATGTTTATAAATGAAAACCTATAGAGGGAGAGATTCAGAAACTAATTAAAATCTGATTTATATTTGAAGAAAATGTATTAAAAATTGAAATATGGCGGTTTAACACAACTTCAGATGAGGGCTTGTTTATAGTTAGAAGCCAATGGAAATGTCCATCAAGGTTAATATTGAACATCAGGATATCAAACACCATGGACAGATACAAAGCCTGTCTTAAAGTCTGGATGTAAAGCCTCTGCTTGACAAGACTCAAAGTTTGGCTACCAAATTACCTTTATGAGTCCACAGAAGTTTAATTCTTTTCATGCCTTTAGAAAGACGCCTTTAAAACAGGAAAATATTTTTTTCTTTTTTTTTTTTTTCAGCTGTCAGACTTTTAATATGTGTGTGATGAAATAAAATTATTTCAAAGTATGCTGATGATTTCAGGTACTGCATGTAAGATCCCAGCTTGATGTTAATAACTTACCTGCTTGTTTGCAGAATATAAGACGCGTTTGCTTTGATCTACGCTTTATCAGAAGCACTCCCGGTGTTCACTCACTCCCTCTTTCTGGGCTTTAGAGACCTATATGTGCACTAGGGAGCAGGAAAACGATGTTTTTCCCACATGATTTACTATGCTTAACAGTGGGTAATAAAAACCAGATGAAAATGTCTTACTAAACAATACAAGAACCATAAAGTTAATTTAGGAAAAGAGAAAATCCCTGAGAATATATTTGATGTATTTGTGTGTGTCTGCAGAATACTGAGGTAAAGAGGGAAAGGGATTGCTTTGAAGGAGCAGGGATAGTAGGCAATTAGTATCATCACTGGAGTGAATATTTCGTGTCCTGATACTGAACATAAAGAAGATATTTTTATTGTGTGGACACTGTATAGTAAGAACAATATAGCAAAGGAAACAGCAGGGGCAACATATGCAGCAAATCCTATATTTAAACTCGCTAAGGATTAAAGAGAAAAAGTAAGTTCTGTAGTTTTCATCTTAGAAACTGAGACCAGAATATCACTTAAGAATAAAAGAAATTCTGAATGTAGACTAAGCAAACTTATAAATGTATTTAATTAAAAGATCACAGAAACCTTTTTGAATTATGGGTCAGAGTCTCAATTAAGGCAGTATTAAAATGTGCTTTAAGAGAAAACAATGACTCTTAGCAAAACAAAATTACTAAAAAACCACAAAGAGCAGCACAAAAGTTGGATCTTTTCCAAGAAACCATGGCATGACAAAGTATAATTTATATAGTGCATCTACTCTGCTAATGTATCAGCCAATTAGACTTAACATTTTACTGAATATACATCACCGCTTTGGAAAAGCAAAAACTATGATGCATTCATTTTATCAAGCTAGTTGAGAGTATTTTCCTTGAAAATCTAATTAACAACTTCAAAAACTGTGTGTTGAGATTTTCTAAAAGACCAAGTACAGTGAGGTATTTGAGTTACAATGGGTCAGTTCCTGCCTCCAAATAAGCTGTTCTCCAAATATAAATGTATTAGTTATTCTTCTTCAATTATATTTTCATGTCAGTGTACTAGAAAATAATTTTTATTGAACATTAAAGTACAATCTAAAATATCTATTTATAATAGCTTTGAGAAAATTATAAAATGCTAAAAACAAACTTATGTAAGATATGATCAGACTGAAGCCACATGGTCATATCTGAAAGGGTTTATTTAATTTCCATTCAGCTAGGTTATTTATTGAGGAATTTGTATGTGTCAGTCAAAACCAAAATTACAACAGTAAATAAGCCTATATTTATTGTATCTACTTGAACTTTCAGTCCAAAAAGCTGTTTGTTGATTAAATCACATACTTTGTTGCTAACTGGAAGGAAAGCTTACATAATTTTAACTTTTTAAAATCTTGTCCAAATTAAATATGTGGAATCGACTGTCTTATGAAGTTTAGATTGTGTACTACTTTTCTAATAAAAATGCCTAAGAGTCTGGCGCCTTAGACCACTCACCATATCCAGTGTACTCATCCCTACTATGAAGTTAATTTATAGCTGTCGTATGAAGGGTATAACCCAACTATAACACAAGAATATGGGTAAAGGGGCAAGGGTAGAAGGGTAATTGGTGGGGCCACACCTACGGTGCATCTTAGAAGGGTGCAGGCGAACCTTACTAAATGCAGAATACAAATGTCTTCAAATAATAACTGAGAAAATGCCAGGAATGCTATGTTAAACAGTTTGATGAAAATAGTTCAGACTGTATATGAAACCAGCACATTGTACCCCTTGATTGCACTATTGTACACAGCTATGATTTAATAATAAAGACAATGAAAAAAAAAGATATATTAGCTAGGACACCAAAAGCAAAGCCCACAACATAAACAATAGTTAAGCTTGACTTCCTCAAAATTAAAAACTGCTATTGAAAACACAATGATAACAGAATGAAAAGAAAAAGCCACAGATTGGGACAGCATCTTTTCAAAGCATATATGTAATAAAGTGCTTATATCTTTAACATATAAATAGTCTTCAAAACTCAACAATAAAACAAACAATCCCTGGGTCTCCTGCACCGTCTTCTTTTTGAGGGGCCATACTCCTGAACTCATCTCTCCTGGCCTGAACCTGAGGCAGCACCACCGACTCTGGGCCTGGTGCACGGGAGTGGGTAAGGGGGGGTGGTGGTGGGGGGATGAGCACCAGGGCTCAGTCTGACATGGGCAAGAAGTGCAAGTTGAACAAACTACTCTAGGATGAGCATGTAGAAAATCTCTTGAAACTGTTCCTCAAAATGGGAGGGAATGAGGTTACCAAGCTCTCCATGGGCAGCTCAGGGCATGACTCCAGCCTTTTCGAAGACAAAAATGATCGTGACAGAAAGAGAAAGAAAGGAGAGAAGCAGTTTCCAGGGGAAGAAAAGGGAAGAAAAGGGAGAATAGTAAAGGAGGATAAAAAGAAGCGAGATTACGACTGTGTGCAGAATGAGGCAGGAAAAGGCCTACAGTGTCTTGTCCCTATTAAGATTAGACTTGTAATCTAAGTCTAAGATTGATTTAGAAGCCTCTCAGAAGCTCTTTAGTCAAACAAGAAGTAGAACAGACACCCCTTCAAAAAGCTTTGAATCAACTGATGAGACAATTGGGGAGAAAAGACCCAAGTGCTTTCTTTTCATTTCCTGTGACTGATTTTATTGCTCCTGGCTACTCCATGATTATTGAACACCCAACGTATTTTAGAACTATGAAAGAAATGATCAAAACAATGACTACTAGTCCATAGAAGAACTAAAGGACAGCTTCAAACTAATGTGTACTAATGCAATGATTTACAATAAACCAGAGACCATTTGTTATAAAACCACAAAGAAGCAATTACACTCAAGGATGAAAATTCTTAGCCAGAACAGAATTTAAAGCCTGAAACAGAGCATATGCTTCATGTCAGACTTGGAAGATACTTGAAAGCAGAAAGATCAGACACCTGACAGAGTGGGGAGGATGGTGGCTGCTGGCAGAGAGAGAGAGAGGGAAGATGCTGGAGATGCCGAAGCACACACTTTCAAAAGACCCAATAAGGAAAATAAAAAGAAAGACAAAGATATTCCTTGAAGATAAATAATTTAGAAAGAGCAGGAGCAGACTGACTGCATGGTTAAGGAATCTGGGGGAAAATTGACCCAGCAACTTGTTAAACATCAGTGTGAATTTGAAAGAAGAAAACCAGATTGAGCTACAACACTGCGTTTCTCCATCCTATGGATCTCATTGTAGGAGAACCAGGATACTTCTCTGTAAGACTGGGAATGACAACGGGAAGAATTCAGTCTGGAGTGAATACTTTGCAGGGCTTCAAAGAGGCTAAAAGGAACAAAGAAACTCCAGTGTTATACTTGAATTACGGACCCTACAGTTTTGATGCACCACATTATGACTCCACACTTGCAAATATCAGGATAATTGTGATTTAATCTACCCAACCTATGGGGAAGACTCTGATCTTCCCAGTGATTTCAGCAGCCATGAGTTTTTGGCCATGTGCCAAGATTATCGGTACGTTCTGCCAGATAGTTTACTGGATGTTTTAAGAAAATGAGGGCATTCTCGACCCCTACTAGTGTTGGAAATGCCATTTCCTGAAGATGAAGGTCATACTAGAACACTTAATACAGCAAAGGAAATGGAGATTACAGAAAGAGAGTCAGCAGGGCATTTGGCCTCTAGTACTCAGCACAGGCTCACAGCATTGAAAGCAGTAATAAACTTAAGCACTCCAGTTGATGTTTTTGACTCTAAAGGAGCTGAAGTGTTCTGGAATAAACTTAACGAGACCACCAGATTGGTCAGGGACCTCCAGGAAGCCCATAATGAGCATTTGAACACCATTTGAACCCGATCTGATCTGTCTCTTGGGTTCCTTGGAATAGAGAAATGCATCTCGCTAAACAAGTGATCAATATTCTTAAAGACCTTGCACAGCAAGTAGTGGCAGGTGATATAGTAAAGCATGTATGGAGTTTGAAAAACAGTGGGGATTTCTGGTCCTTTCTCCATCATAGAAAACAACTTTATAGATTTAACAGGAGATTTTTAAGGCTCTAAAAAGACTGATTTTGCCGAGTGTGTGGACCTGATGGGATTTGAAGTCAGCTGGTATTTGATTACATGTTATGTACATACTTTTTTTTATTTGTAAATTGGAAATACTTTTCAGAATATATTACATATTTGTAGATTGTGTTTTTAATAAAACTTTTGAACAGTCGATTTTAACATTCCAGAGATTGGACTTATGTTAGGTAATAAAGCTTTACCTGGGACTCTGAAAAACAAAACAAACAAACAAACAAAATCCAACCCAATTAAAAGTGGGGAAAAGATTGGAACAAAGGTCAAGTAAGCATATGGGAATATGCTCAACACCATTAGTAATTAGGAAAATGTGAATTAAAACCCCAATGAGGCACCACTACATGCCTATTGTAATGTCTGCAATTTAAAAAGGCCTACCATAGGTGGTGTGAAAATGTGGAGGAACTGGAATGTTCATCTGTTGAAGCCCATATAGTGTATAGCTAGGAGGAGTGAGAGTTATAAGAAATACCTGTATTGCTCAATAATGGAACACCTTGGTGGAAAGGGCGTGGAGAGGGATTTAGCGCTCCTAACAAGCACGAGAGCTCACGAGATGAGAGCAGTGGTGAATTGGCAGTCTCTACACCTGCGGTGTTGAGAGGCATGAGATTAGAGATTAGCTTTATATTAGGCTGGATGAGAAGGCAGTCAAGGGGCATGCGCATTCTATCATGGACTGACTTAATCTGACTATCTCCTCTGCTGCCTGCAGAATTCCAGCACAGCGTATCTCTGCTGAAGATTTCTAACCTCTACTAAAGACTGAGATCTATCTTTCTAAGGAGACTGCTTTACTCTTTCTAAGACACACACACACTCTCTCTCTCTCCAGCTAAAGTAGACAGCCCTCAGGCACCTAACAGAAACTGTACCTGAGCAAGGTAACTTAGCGGTCCGCATCCAGAACCTAGCTAAGCTGGGCCTGAGACCTGGCCAGTCCTGGGCCCTGACAAGTGGTGTCAGAAGTGACATGTGACTTTCATCCTTTGCCAGCTGAAATGAACTGCCTTACAATCACTCTAGAAAACAGGTTTTCTTAGGGACTTGAAAAGCTAAACATATACCTATCATATGGGGTTTGGATATGGCTTGTTTGTGCCCACTGAAAATCATGTTGAAATTTGACCCTTTATATGGCAGTTCTGGGAGACGGGACTTGGTGGGAAGTGTATGGGTCATGGGAATAGATCCTTCATGAATGGCTTGGTGATGTTCTCAAGATAGTATATTCTGAGGAGATTGGGTTAGTTCTCTGGGAATAGATTAGTTCCTGTGAGAGTGGGTTGTTATAAAGCCAGGACAACACGTGGGTTCTCTCTTCACATGTTTTGCTTCCCCTTTGACCAGATTCTCTGTGATGCTTTGGCATACCACAAAATCCTTCACCAGAGGCCAAGCATATCCCTACATCATGCTTCTTATACTTTCCAGCATGCAGAACTGTGAGGTAAGTAAACCTCTTTTCTTTAAGAGACTACCCAGTCTCACATATTCTTTTGTACTAGCACATATGTTTGATTAAGACATATGCAAGCAATTTCACCTGAATGTATATTGAAGCTTTATTTGTAACCTCCCCCCAAATGAAAACAACATAACTGATTATTAACTGAGGAATGGATACATTAGTTGTGGCATACTAATACAATATTCTCCTACATACACACACGCGCTGGACAATTCTCTATTAGTTAACCAAGCTTTCATTTCTTTACCATCTTAAGTTTTCTGCCTCCCTTTTCTTTATTTTCTGTCTCTCTACACTAGAATAAAATATCGATGAGAGTAGGCAATCTGTCTGCTGTGTTCACTGTGTATCCCCAGAGTCTAGAAGGCCTATAGTAAGCAACTGATAAGTATTTGTAGAACTAATTCCCTGATCCTTGAACCAATCTTGCATACATAGTTTGGCACATATGGGGCTCTCACTTGAACTCTGGGAAACACGGAATTGGACGAGTTAATCTTTCTTGGAAGGCTTGTTTTTTAGAGAGACCAATACTACCAAAGGTACAAGAGTCAGACCAAGATAGAATTCTATCTCTCTGTTTTGCTAGTTGCATGACCTTGGAATTGCTTCTCTACTTCTCTTAGTCTCAGTTTCCTTCTCTCATTAGTCATCCTAGTGAGATATTTGAAATTGTTCAATACATTCATTGATTCATTAGCAAACCTTTGTTGAACATCTCCCATGTAATGGGCACTATCTTAAATGCTGGGGATAAGTCAGTAAACAAATTACATCTATAATCCCTCAGTCTAATGAATGACAGAGACAAATAACTATCTGTCTATGGCACAGAGGGTTTAGGGCCCTGATAGCAGAAGGACAGGATTCTAGTAGCAGGAGTTACAGGAACAGTTGATTCTTTTCACTTCATCTTGTTTGTTTCAAATATCGAAGTCTTGATAGTCATCAAGGCCTGAGTTCTCTTTCTGGAATCATTTTTCCATACTTCTACTTGTGCAAGTTCTGTGGTGCTATTGATTTGGCCTTAGTTTGACAAAGCTAATATTGTAATCATGATGTTTTCCCAGATACAGATCTTATTGACTGTTAAGAGTATTTGGTGGTAACAAAACTAAACTGATGATAGCATAGCTACTATTTGTTCCCAAGTGGACTTATGGGTTCTTATTTTATACACTGGGTTATAATCCGTTATTATTGTTGTTATTATTTCTCATGTTCAAATGGTCCCATTTAAAAAAAAAAAGTACCTCTCTGCTAAACACTTTGATAAATGCTTTCATTATTTTATTTAACCCTCACAAACATAGTTATGACTGAAAATCCTATTTTTATGAGCACTCTACATATTGGGTAACTAAAATTAAGGATAGTCCATGGGGTTGTAAAGTCATATTGTCAGTAGAAATAGATGTTTTTAGAGTGCAGGCTTGATTATAAACATCATTCTAAAACAAAAGAAACCGGGCCTTCTTGGAGGAATGTCTGATTCAAGGACTGGAGTAGGGAAAATATCATGAGCCAGGAACATCTTGTTGCACTAGAAAGTAAAAATGTGTTCAAAGTAAGATGGAGATATGTCAAAAGAATATAGGGACTTCCACTGGCCAAATCTGGGCCAATATGAGTATCAAATAATGATGGTAACTGATTATTACTCAGTAAATAAAATATATACCCATGAGCTCATAAATAACTAAATATATGAATAAGTGAATAAATGAGGTATATGGAAAATAGCTCTTCATTATAGTATAATTCTTACTTATAAATTTCAAAGGGCTATCTGCATTCTTGTATTCATTCCAGCATTATTTATTATTACAATGGGCTAGATATGGAATCAACCTAAGTGCCCATCAATAGATGAATGAATAAGGACGATGTGGGAGATATATATAATGGAATACTATTCAATCAGCGTTAAAAGAAGGAAATCTTGTCATTTGCAATAACCTGGATGTCATCGTGTTAAGAGAAGTAATGCAGGCAGAGAGATACAAATACTGCATAATATCACTTACATGTGGGATCTAAAATAGTCAAAGTCATAGAAACGGAGACTAGAATGGTGGTTACCAGGGGCGTGGGCATGGGATCGGGAAGATGCTGGTCAAGGATACAAAATTTCATTTAGATAGGAGGAGTAAGTTCAAGAGATCATCGTACATCATAGTAAGTATAATAATGCATTGTAATCTTGAAAACAGCTAAGAGAATGGATATTAAAGGTTTCTCATCCCAAGAAACAATAAGTATGAAAGGTTCATTAGCTTCATTCCATAATATTCACATATTTCAAAACATTATACTGTACATGATACAATGCTTATTTGGCAATTAAATAAAGAAATAAGTAATTTTTTAAGTATAGAAAGTGAAGAAGTTAGAAAGGCATTTTTCAACCATCATGTATTTAGTGGACTCAGGCAAGAATCATCAATGGATGACAGAACAGGATTGTAATTTTTGATAATCTCCTCCACAGAATTGCTTAAATTTGCAAAGGAAATACAGTAATTTTACTTGGAACAGCCTGGTAAATACAACTTTGACTAATTAATTAAATCTGATATCACCAGTTATGGAATAAACAGATTTATTTGCCAACAGATGTAATGTACTGAGAAGGGAGTACTATCATTTTGTGGTACTCCTGGAAAAACATGTATATGCTGAATCTAACTATGAGGATAGAAAACTAGGCAAACACAAATTGAAGTAAATAGACTACACATTAAAAAAACTGTTACAGTCATGAAAGACAAAGAAAATCTGAGGATTTGTTCCAGACTAAAGAAGATCAAAGTGAAATGAAAACTAAATAAAATGTGTGATACTAGATGGATTGTAGGTCAGAAAATTGGAACTTTCTGTAAATGACATTGCTGGGATAATTGACTAGATTTGAATATGGTCTCAAATGAGATAAAGAATAGTATTGTATTAATGCTAATTTCCTGATTTTGATAACTGTACTGTGTTTACATAAAAGAATGTCCTCATTTTTAGACATTAACAGTGTATTTGTGGGTAAAGAAATATGTTTGTGGCTCTCTCTCAAATAGTTCAGAAAATGTATATACCAGAGGTGCCAAAAGTATGTACACATTTTAAGACATCTAGTTGGAAGTATATGAATTGCAGGTAAAATGGATGTATGTAGGTACATTGCTCAGTAATGGTATCATCAATTCAACTTTGAAAGTTACTACATAGACAAGATCCTTTAAAATATGTATACATTTGTGGGTACCTTCGGTATATATACATATGTATATATGAATGTGTGTGTGTTTAAGTATCTTTGTATAGAGAACCAGAGATAGAGAAAGAAGCAGAGAGACAGAGAGATACAGGCAGTGAGTGCACAACAATGTAAAATATTAACAGTGAAGATATTAGGGTAAAGTACAAACAAGGGCTCTTTATATTATTCTTGCAACTTTTTGGAAATTTGAAATTATCTGGAAAAAGATGTACCTTTCCCCACAAAAGGAATGTGGGCTTCAAGTACTGAGTAGGTTAAATTCTTGGCTACTTCATTTATTGGCTGTGTGATAACAGAAAAGATGCTTAATTTCTGAATTTGCAGTTTTTGAGTTTTAAATAGGTCATTGAGCCTACCTACCTCCTAGGGTCATGGTAAGGATTAGATGAGATGATACATTTAATATGTTTTGAGCAGTAACTTGGAAAGAGGGAATGCTCAATAAAAGTGAACTCTCATTAATGGCTTGTGTTATTTGTTTTTAAAGGACATCATTAGCTTAGATGTTTATGGCTCCAAGGACTCAGGTCTAACCATGTTACTGAAGTGCCTACTATAAGCCAGATTCTTTTTTGAGACAGTCTTATTACATTGCCCTCAGTAGAGTGCTGTGGCATCACAGCTCACAGCAACCTCAAACTCTTGGGCTTAAGTGATTCTCTTGCCTCAGCCTCCCAAGTAGTTGGGACTACAGGGGCCCACCACAGTGCCCGGCTATTTTTTTTGTTGCAGTTGTCATTGTTGTTTAGCTGGCTTGGGCTAGGTTCAAACCTGCCTGCCTTGGTGTACGTGGCCAGCACCCTAACCACTGAGCAATGGACACTGAGTCTCTATATGTTTTTTGAAGCAGCTTTTTTCCTGACTCTCGGTCTCAATATTTCTGATCTTCATATTTAGCTTCTTTATTTTGACATTCCACTTAGCTACATAAGTGAGTTCCTGGGGGTGAAACATCCTCACATTAAAATATAGTAAGTGCAAAGGTCACTAGACTTATACTTGTATCTGTGTTGTTCAGAGAGAATTTAATTGCTTTCACACTTCTGTCTGAGGAACAGAGGTGTCATGTTAATAGTATCTACCACGTATACCACACGTAAAACCCTGAAGAATAGATCTTAAATCTCTATTTTTTTTTTGACATTTCAATTTAAATTTAATATTTTGAAAGTACAAGAGAAGTATGAGAAGTTGTTTGCTCTCCAAATCTTCTTCTTCTTCTTCTTCTTCTTCTTCTTCTTCTTCTTCTTCTTCTTCTTCTTCTTCTTCTTCTTCTTCTTCTTCTTCTTCTTAAATCATAGCTGTGTACATTAGTGCAATCAAGGGGTACAATGTGCTGGTTTCATATGAAATCTGAAATGTTTTCATCAAACTGTTTAACATAACCTTCATGGCATTTTCTTAGTTATTGTATGAAGACATTTCTATTCTGCATTTAGTAAGTTTTGCCTGTACCCTTCTAAGATGCACCATATGTGTGGCCCCACCATTTACCCTCCCTCCACCCTAATCTCACCCCCCTCCCTTGCTCATTTCCCCATATTCTTGTGCTATAGATGGGCCTTCATATGAAACCTATAAATTAGCTTCATAGTAGGGCTGAGTACACTGGGTACTTTTTCTTCCATTCTTGAGATACTTTGCTAAGAAGAATATGTTCCAGCTCCATCCATGTAAACATGAAAGAGGTAAAGTCTCCATCTTTCTTTAAGGCTGCATAGTATTCCATGGTATACATGTACCACAATTTATTAGTACATTTGTGGGTTGATGGGCACTTGGGCTTCTTCCGCAACTTAGTAATTATGAATTGGGCTGCAATAAACATTCTGGTACAGATATCTTTATTGTGGTGTGATTTTTGGTCTTCTGGATATATACCTAGTAAAGGAATTATAGGATCAAATGGCAGATCTATTTTTAGATCTCTAAGCATTCTCCAAACATCCTTCCAAAAGGGGCAAGATAGAATATAAAAGGAAATCTTAAGTTAAAAAGATTGAGAAAAATTGAATTCTAGATTGTGAAATGATTGATAGCAGAGGTTGTGTTTTATTTTTAATTGGGCCTCTTGTGCCCAAAGTGAGGCACACTGAAGGTTAAGGTCACCAGCAATCCCCATTTTCCTGGGACTGGCCAACTATGAGCACTGAAAATCCAGCATCCTAAGAAATTCTTGGTAGGTCATCCTGCTACATGTGCTCAATCCAGTTCATGGAAAGATGGATGAAGCCAGAGGGAAGTATACAGTATCTCTGTCCACAGGACTCTGTACTCAGGCCTGCCCACCTCCAGGGTTTTATTATCTGAATGTGGATATTAATGAGACAAAAGTCAAATTTGTAGGAAACAGAAAGTTGGAAGAGAGAAATACTTTGGGATCCTACTCTTGTAATATCTCTATGTACCACCTGATGGACAAAATACTACAAGACAAATGCGGAAAGTGTTGTTTTATAGAAACTCCTATAAACATTAGAGTGTATTATTTGGGAAGGGGTTGGTTGGGTGAGTGGGGAAGGAGTTATGTAACTGAGAGCTCTGTCCATTCAATGATGGGTCGTGAACTTCCAACAAAAAGCTAAAATATTCTCATCCTTTCATAAATGGAAATGATCTAAGGTCCAGCCAAGAGAGAGGACACTGCTTGGTCTCAACAGATGGACATTTTGCATGACATTCTCTAAGTGCCATTTCAGCCTAGCAGACTATATCCAGAGGACATTGATTAGGGTGATTAGGGAAATGGAGCCATGGCATTTGAAGAGGAGTTGGAGAGCTTAGAGAGGTTTAAAGTAGAGGAGGGAACTCTCAATTGATCAGATAATTCTATTTAAAGTCTTCAAGGTTATATTTACTATATACCCAGCTTTCTAGTTTTCTTTTTATTTCCTCTCTTAACAATTTTTTTATTAAATTATAATTGTGTACATTAGTGCATTTATGGGGTACAATGTGCTGATTTTATATACAATTTGGAATGTTTACATCAAACTGGTCAACATAGCCTTCACCTCACTTACTTAATTATTGTGTTAATAATACTCTACTCTTAATAGATTTAACATCACAGCAACCTCCAACCCTGAGGCTCAAGCGATTCTCCTGCCTCCACCTCCCAAGTAGTTGTGACTACGGGCACCTGCCACAACACCTGGCTATTTTTTTTTTTTTGCAGCCATCATTGTTGTTTGGCGGGCCCAGGCTGGATTCAAACCCGCCAGCTCAGGTGTATGTGGCTGGCGCCTTAGCTGCTTGAGCCACAGGTGCAGAGCTATAAAAGCCATTTTCACTGGGATCAAATTCTATCTCATTGTGGTTTCAATTTGCATTTTCTGTCTTATGCTTTATAACATTGATCATTTTTTCATGTTTATTGGCCCTTAGTCTTATCTTTTTTTAAAGCTTCTGTTCATGTCTTTTGCCCACTATTTAATGAGGTTATTTGATTAATTCTACACTTCATTTGGAATTAATAAAGAACCCAAATAGCCAAAGCAACCTTAAGCAAAAGAAACAAATCAGGAGGTATAACTTCACCAGAACAGCATGATCCTGGCACAAAAATATAGACATAGATCAATGGAACAGAACAGAGAACCTGGATACAAAACCATCTTCATATTGTCATTTGATCTTTGACAAAGTAGATAGCCATATACACTGGGGGAAAGAATCCCTATTCAATAAATGGTGCTGGGAAAATTGAGTAACCATATGTAAAAGATTGAGGCAGGGTCCATATCTTTCATAACTCACTAAAATTAATTCAAGATGGATTACAGACTTAAAGTTATGGCACGAAACCATAAGAATTCTAGAAGAAAATGTTGGGAAAACTCTTCTAGATATCTGTCTACACAAAGAATTTTTCAAAAAGACCCCAATGGCAATAACAGCAACATAAAAGATAAATGAATAGGGCTTGATTAAATTAAAAGGCTCCCACACAGCCAAGGAAACAATCAACAGAGCTCATAGACAACCTATGGAGTAGGAGAAAATATTTGCATGCTATACATCTGATAAGAGGCTAATAACCCAGAATCAGCAAAGAACTCAAGAAACTCAGCAAGAAAAAAATAATTTCTTTTGCTTTCTTTCACCCTAAATTCTAGGATGTGCTCAAACTCCTTGGCTCACAGCCCCCTTCCTCCATTTTCAGAATCAGTAATGTAGCATTCTCTTCCTCTGTATCTCTTATCATCTCTCATTTTTAACCATCCTTTTCTGCCTCCCTTTCTTATTTTTAAAGACTCTTGGGATTACATTGGACCCACCCAAATAATTCAAGATAATCTTCTTATCTGCTGATTAGCAACCTAAATTCCATTCGTGACCTTAAAACCCCTTAGCTGTGTCATATAACATTTATGTTCCAAGAATTAGGACATGGCTGTCAGTGGGGAGCATTATTTTGCCTACTGTACCATGACTGTTCTTTGCAGTTACAAATACAGATCTGCTACCAGTGGGTTAAAATTACAAATGTTATGGGTGAAATGATTCCAAAGATAGAATTCTCTATCACTGTAATGCCAGATCATAGACTTGATTAGCAAGAATGTTCTAGAATTGTGCTACTACTACAGTAGCCACTTGCCACAGATGACTATTTATTTTTTAATTTTGATTAATTCCCCACCTTCACTTGCTACTTTTCTAGAGCTCAGTAGCCACATGTAGCTAATAGCTACTGAATTGAACAATGCAGATACAGAACATTGTGGAAAATCTGAGGGTTGCCTATCTTGTGGCCTTTTTACTCAGTGTGGTTCAAGGGCAGCACTGAGCATTGCCTGGGATATATAAGCACATTAAAATAACATCCAAGCATGAGATGAAATGCCATGGGATTCTGGGGGAAGATCTTTCCTGAATTCCATTTCTGAAAATTGTTTTTCCTCTTGATTATAGTCTCAAAGTAAATTTGATTATATTAACCTTTTGATGAATTTGCATTTCTCCATTGGCTTTCTTGTGAATGGAAAGTATGTTATAAGAAGAACTGAATTATGGTGTTATTGTTCAATTTTAAAAGTCACTCCAAGAGATGAGCAAATGAAAACATTTGAGGGAATATTCTAGGTCAGTGGTCATCCTCCTTACATATATAAAGTCACAGAGACTTAGAAGGTGTGTTCACTCAAAGAAACACACCTGTATCAGTTACTATTTCTGTGTAGGAAATTATCCCCAACATTTAATAGTTTAAACACTGTGTTCATGATTTTGTTGTCAGCAATTGTGAAAGGATACAGCTTAGTAGTCATTGCTTGGGGTTCTTGGAGTCAAGCACCAGCTGGCATTGCAGTCATCTGAAAGCACCGCTAAGATGCACATCTAACCTGGCACACGTGGCTGGCAGTTGGCATGGCCTGTGGGCTGGGAGCTCAGTTGGGGCTGTGGGCTGGAGCACCTGTAAGTGATCAGCCCATTTTTTGATCTCAGTTAGAGGGCTTTCTTACATAGAGGCTGATTTCCCTCACAGTGTGTGTCCCCGGAGAACCAAATGAAGACTGCACAGCATTTTTTGACTTAGGCTGGGATGTTACACATGGTTGCTACCATTGCAGTCTATGTTTTACAAAGGAGTTACTAAGGGCAACAGAAATTAACAAGGATGGGGACATAGACCTTGCCTCTAATGGGAGAAGCATCGAACAATTTTCAGACATGTTTTAAAGCTATACAACATCTAATAAGTGGAATTTGAGCTCAATCATTCTAGTGCAAGCAATCTTAATCATCAGGCATATTGTATTTCATATACATATATATTTTTTAAAACAGACCTATTCCTCTGCATTTTCTTTAGCCATGGTGGGGATGGGGATAAAACAATGTAGACTTTTAAATTACATCAAAAACATATTAGTTAAAGTCTTTACAAAAGACTATGCTAAACATCAGTTCAGCCCTAGGGAACTTGACAAGAGCACATGGTGTTTCTGGCTTTTCCTCTTTGGTGTGTCTCTCCCCACGTGCAGACTTCCACCCATGTTTGTCTTCCTCTTTATGCATCCTCTTCCGTTTTGCAGTTCTGTTTGTACCAAATAGTCAGTGACTCACCCCACAGAGCTTGTTCCCTTTCTTGAATGTTTCAGGGAATACTCACCCTTCAAGTAGGCAAATTGCAGATGTCCTACCTTCTAAGCATACCTGCATTTTAATGAAGGCTTAAAAGAAAGGACTCTAAAGATGAATTGCCAGACATCAAAGGGGGTATTAGGGGAATATTTTGGAGTTAGTTGTGTCACCTTGGACAACTCTCTTAACTTCTTATTTTTTCCTTACATACCAAATGAGAAAATTGGACTAGAATATATTTCTTGACCCAAATAGAATTCCACTCTGGAAAGTTTTATGTGAATAGAGATACCATAGTCTCTAAGGGCACCCAAAGAGGTTCTAAAGTCCCTTACATCCTGTCACAGAAGCAAGCCACTGAGATGCAATGGCACAAATGCAAGTAACCAAGTGGATACTTTCCACACCTTTTTGATAATAAAGCTTTAGTTACAAGTCATCTCAGAGGCCTCTTTTCTGTTCATAAACAGCTACTTTTTGGTCCTAATAGCTATTGAGAACAAAATAAGGGAATAATTTTCCAATCCAATTGGATACCCATTTATATTGGTACTCTGCTGTTTCTATATCAGAAAATGATATTTTTTTCTATAAAACTTAAAACACCAAAATTGTTAAGAACATGGAGGCCAGGCACAGGGGCTCACACTTCATCCCAGCACTCTGGCCTGAGGAGGGTGGATCACTTGAGCTCACAAGTTCGAGGCCAGCCTGAGAAAGATTGAGACCCCGTCTCTAAAAACACCTGGTATTGTGGCAGGCACCTATATTATCGGCTGCTAGAGAGGCTGAGGCAAGAGAATCACTTGAGCCCAAGAGTTTGAGGTTTCTGTGAACTATAATGCCATGGCACTCTACTGAGGGTACAAAGTGAGACTCTGCCTCAAAAAAAAGAGAGAGAAATGTGGAGAATATGGATAAAGTAATACAGCCTCTTTGGAATATTGTTTGGCTGTTCTTCAAAAATGTTAAGCATAGAGTTGCTGTATAACCCAGCAGCTAACTCCTAAGAGAAATGGAAACAGATTCATACAAGAAAACTTGTTCACAAATGTTCTTTGCATCATCAGTCATAATTGCCAACAAGGAAAAAACCTAATTGTCCATCAACTGGTGAATGGATAAATACAATGTGATATATCCATATTATGGGGTATTATTTAGTAACAAAAAGGATGGAAATACTTTATATTAGTATACATGTAGTACATGAACCTGCATAATTCTTTCGTGGGACTGCCACAACAGTGTACCACAGACTTGATGGTTTAAACAACAGAAATGTATTTTCTCCTAATTCTGGAGGCTGGATATCCGCAATCAAGGTGTGGGCAGTGCTGGTGTCTTCTGTGGCTTCTCTCCTTGGTTTGTAGTTAGCTGACTTCTCCTTCCAGTGTATTCATATGGTCTCCCTCAGTGTGTGCCTTTGTATTAATCTTTTCTTAGGATACCACTAACAATGGTGACTTTAACTAAATTGTCTCTTTAAAGACTCCCCAAACACAGTCACACTCTGTGATACTGGGGGTTAGAACACCAACACAGCAGATTTAGAAACATACAATTCAATCTATAACAAGATACTATAACTTAGATAAATCTTGAAATCATATGAAAGCTATAAATTAGCTTCATAGTAGGGCTGAGTACATTGTATATCTTTTCTTCCCTTCTTGAGATACTTTGCTAAGAAGAATATGTTCCAGTTCCAACCATGTAAACACAAAAGAGGTAAAGTCTCCATCTTTCTTTAAGGCTGCATAATATTCCATGGTATACATGTACCACAATTTATTAATCCATTAGTGGAGCGATGGACACTTGGGCTTCTTCCACGACTTAGCAATTACGAATTGGGCTGCAATAAACATTCTGGTACAGATATCTTAGTTATAATGTGATTTTTGGTCTTCTGGGTATATATCAAGTAAAGGAATTATAGGATCAAATGGCAGGTCTATTTTTACATCTCTGAGTATTCTCCAAAGGCTATAACCCAATTATAGCATGACAATATGGGGAAAGGGGCAAGGGAGGGGAGGGTAAGGGAGGGGGAGGATGGGTGGAGAGAGGGTTAATAGTGGGATCACCCTTATGGTGCATCTTAGAAGGGTACGGGTGAAACTTACTAAATGCAGAATACAAATGTTTTCATACAATAAACAAGAAAATCCCATGAAGGTTATGTCGAACAGTTGGATGAAAATATTTCAGATT
>CAUYRH010084576.1:0-65038 GCA_963574655.1 Perodicticus potto
GATCTTAGCAAGCAGAATTCAGTGACACATTAAAAAGGTTATACACCATGATCAGGTGTGTTTTATTCCAGGGATGCAAGGTTGGTTCAACATACATAAATCCATACATAAAATTCACCAAATAAATAAAATAAAAGACAAAGACCATATAATTCTCTCAATTGATGATGAAAAGGCTTTTGACACTATCCAGCATCCTTTCATGATAAGAACATTTAAGAAAATAGGCTTAGGTGGGACATTTCTTAAACTGATAAAGACCATCTACATGGTCACAGCCAATATCATATTGAATGGAGTAAAACTGATAGCATTTCCACTCAGATCTGGAAGTGGACAAGGATACTCACTGTCACCACTGCTATTTAACATAGTGCTGGAAGTCCTAGCTATTATAATCAGACAAGAGAAGGAGTTCAAGGGTATTTAAACAGTACAGAGGAAGTCAAACTCTCACTATTTATGGATAACATGATTTTATACTTGGAAAACCCAAGGGACTCAACTACAAAGCTCTTAGAAGTGATCAAGGGATCACTTCTAGCAGCATCTTGGGATACAAATCAATACCCATAAATCAGTAGCCTTCATATATGCCAATAACAGTTAATCCGAAAATAAAATCGAAGACTTTATATTTGCAGCTCAAAATTGTTCCTATTTTTCCGTAACTGCTTTAAAGCAATTGTTCCTATTTTTCCGTAGCTGCAAAAAGATGAAATGCTTTGGAATTCATCTAACAAAGGGTGTGAAAGATCTCTATAAAGAGAACTATGAAACCCTGAGGAAAGAAATGGCAGAAGATGTTAACGAATGGAAGAACATACCATCCTTGTGTTTGGGAAGAATGAACATTGTTAAAATGTCTATACGACCCAAAGCAATCTACAGATCTAATGCAATCCCCATTAAAACACCAGTGTTATACTTTGAAGAACTTGAAAAAAATAGTACTTTGTTTCATGTGGAACCAGAAAAAAAACCCAAATAGCCAATACAATTTTTAGAAATAAAACAAATCTGGAGGGATCCTGTTACTAGACTTCAGGTTATACTACAAGTCAATAGTGATCAAAACAACATGATACTGGCACAAAAATAGAGGCACAGGTCTATGGGATAGAATAGAGAACGTAGAGATGAACCCTGCCACATATTGTCATTTGGTCTTTGATAAACCTAACATAATGCCTACTACTGCACAGACTATGAAGATTAAGTACAACCATGTGAAAACCTGCTGGGAAGGTGCCAGTACCTGTTCAGTTCCTGCTTCCTCCTTCCCATTTCTACAATGCAATCTTGTGAAACCAGTAGGAAAATAAGAAAAAAATGAAAAAAGCTTGGGCAAAACAAACCAGCAAATAAATAGATACAATTGTAGGGACCAAGAATAACTGGTGTCTGTTCATACACTTGTTAATTCAACAAGTAATTATAGAGTGCCTCTCTAGTCCTGGCACCGTGCCTGGCACAGGGAAGGTAATGGTGGGCAGAAAGAGCAGGTCCCTGTCCTTCTGGAGCTTAAGATCTAATGGCAGAGATAGACCACAGTCAAATGAACCCATTAATAAATACAAAATTGCAGTCTTCATTAGTGCTAAGAAGCACCCTTGATTAGTTTCATTATGAGAGCATACAAGACAGAGATGTGACCCAGTCAAGAGTGGAAGGGATCAGGAAGGTCACCTTCAGAAACTGAGGAGTAAGTTGAGATATGAAGGGGTCACAATTATATCTTCTAAACCAGGGAAGGGCTATAGGAAGGGGCCAGGCCATGTAGTCCCTGTAAGGAGTGACAAGGGCATTTTCTTAACTTTTAAAGCAATGGGAAGTTACGGAAAAATAGGAACAATTTTGAGATTTGGAGAGCTTTCTCTGAAATCCAGGACAGAGATCAGACTGGTGGAAGTAGATACACGCAGATAAATTATGAGACTATTGGAAGAGTCTTATAATCCATTAATTCAATTTAAATAAAATAATTGTAGACCTATTATTTGGAGAGCATACTCCCTCAGGAAATACTTCCTAAATACTTGTACATTGCTTAGAAGTGATCAGTTACTAACATTGGACTTGCAAACAGTGCATTTTAGAATAAAATTGTTGACTACATAGGTTTTAGACAGTTGTGAAAATCTTTATATCTATATGTATATAGAATACCTGTAAGGGACTGTAGCAAACTGGTCAACATACAGAGGTGGTCAACATAAAGAAGTAGGCCTACTGTACTGATCTATACATGTGGGGCATATCTGGTCTATGAAAATATGAAAACCAGGTTAACTTAAGGAGGAGGCCAATGTAGGGAGGAGGTCAACTGTGAAGTTCTACTGTATTTAACAACAAACAAGGACATATGTAGTTTATCATTATCAATTTTTTTAAATTCATGAGCCCAGCCAGGGTGCTTCTAGCCTAATGTTACACTGCTGGGAGAATGAATGAGTGAGCTGTGATGTTTCAATGCAAAGAGACTCTGCATAGCTATGAATTACAGGAAGGAAGTCAGGATGATGAGCAAATGCAAAGTGTCAAGCAAATCGAATATAAATTATCAGCAGTGTACTCATTACTACAGAAAACTCAGGAACAAAGTTCAGAAGAGAAGTTGAAATACTTCTTCTGGCTTGGGTGCTTGGTTTAAAGGACTTAAGAGTAGCACTTGAGTTTAACAGCAGTGTTGGGATTAGATTCTACTTATTCATTCTTCTTTGAAAGAGTTCAATCACATGTGCTCCCAAACGAGGCTGAGCAACTATACTCCCCACACCGTAGAATTATAACTTGATCTGCTAATCACAGATTCTCAGACAGGCAGTATGCAGGCTTTCAACACAGATCCTCAACTTCAACATCTTCATGATACATTCCAAATTTTTGGCCCTTTTTCTTATGATTGCAAAGTGCCTGTAAGAAATTACTACATTTTTAAATATTTCAGCTTATCAAGAAAGACCAGAAGTGAGGGGCAGA
Organism: Perodicticus potto; assembly: GCA_963574655.1. Taxonomy (NCBI): domain Eukaryota; kingdom Metazoa; phylum Chordata; class Mammalia; order Primates; family Lorisidae; genus Perodicticus; species Perodicticus potto. The sequence continues at coordinate 2,983 of CAUYRH010084576.1, forward strand.
TTCAGGAAACATTCAAATTTTTGAAAAGCAATTTTTAAAATATTAGTGAAATTGGTGACTAAAAATGACATTTCAGGTTGTTGTTGGACCTTACATAATAAATTGACAAAGTGTTTGAGATGTAATTAATTTTTTTTTTTTGAGTGTAAAATAGCAGCCTGCATAAGAAGAAAGTATTGGAGGCTTCTGGAAATGACAGAGAAATGAACTAACCTAATCTGCAATATTAAACCATCAGAAAGAGTGAGGACCTCGGCAAAGATGGGTCTGGTTGAAATCCTTGCCCTATGTTGGACAAATCCTATTTCTCTTCCGACCTTTAGTTTCCTCTTAAGAGAAACAGGGATAAAAGTAACTATTTCAAGTTGATGGGAATTGAAATGAAGTATCATACATGTAAGCACCTAAAGAACGCTCAGTTAGAACAGAGGCCCTCCCTTCTCTTTCATTGACTTGACTGAGCTTCTTGGTGCATTTTCTTTCTCATTCTCAGCTTGGTCAGCTTGATGGTAAAAGTAAAGCCTTTCCTAGTAATGCTGGAAGTTTGACCTCTTATCAGAAAAAAATTAGTAGAGACCTCTCTAGAGTCAGGGTTACCCCAGATGAAGCTTGGATTTTGGCTTCCCTTGCTGCGGGTATCTGCGGATTCCGTTAGCTGAATTAATCTCACTCAAATGCCTAAGTGAGACTTCTTACTTGGTTTTCACCTAACCCTTCTCTCTATCCCAACAAGAATTTTAGGTAGACCAGAAAAATACTGCATGCTGTCATGAAAAATTGTGAAAGGCTGTGAAATGGACCTCAAACATTATGGGGCTTCTACTGTCCTGCAGAAATGAGGACATGGTCTAGAGCACCAGGTGTGGTTAGCTCTGCCTTTCATTGTCTTTGATCTAGTTTACAACTCTGTATGTTGCAGAAAATTAATGATAATTTAAATGATTCTTTTCCACAGACAGACAAGTGAAGGACGTTCAGTGAAATGCAATGGACCAATTGTGTAGGTATTTGTAAATTTATTTCAATATTCCTTATTGCCTCGGGATATGTCATATATAGCTCTTTGAATTCTCCTTTGAAATGGTTGTAACAACTTATTGAGTTGCTCATTAATTAATGAATTAAATAAAATATTTGACCCATGTTGTTTTATATGAGAGACTCGGTTTTATATTTTAAAAAATAATCCTTTTATAGGTTAGGGCTAGCACCAGGCTGGAGGTATGGGAGCTGCACCAACTGGACACACACAAAACAGCTGTAAGCCGCATGTATCAGAACGGGGTCAGTGAGTAGATTTTATAGGTTGCCACTGGATTTGAGAGGAGACGGAGATCAAGGTTGGAGTAATGAGAAAAGTTTTCAGAGAGAAGGTCTCAGACTTCACGGCTAAGACTTCAGAAAGTCCAGGGGAGCTGGAGATAGGCCTTGCCTTGAGGCCAGGGGAGGGAAAAACCTAAGAGATGAGAAGTGGGCCTGTCCTATCCAGAGAGATTTGCCTTTTGCCAAGGCCTAGGTAGGAGGAGTAATAAACAAGGCTAAAGTATCGTGGTTTATTTGGCATCCACAACCTAGAGGGCAGTGGGCACCAGCATCTGTCAAACCTAACTGCCCGTTTGAATCAGAAATTCTAATGTACTTGGTCTGGGGAGGGATGTGCCAGGAAAAGCTCCCCAGAAGATTCTAAAATGAAACCAAGTTAGTGAGCTACAGGGCTACACAATTTATGCATGCACTCAGGTTTAATTTAACCATTCCAGTAACCTTTAGAGAGAACTATTTTTACCCTGTTTTACAAATGGGGAAACAAAAGGCACAGAGAGACTAAGTGATTTACCTAGAGGGGTTTCGGTGACCTGCTGGTAAGAGATTACAAAGGAGACAAAGATGGGGTAGGGGTGAGTGCATTGTGGATGAATTTTTAATGTCGCACTCCCATTGCATAATTATGAAAATAAAATTGACTCATGCAGCAAATGCTGACCAGATACCTATTATAAAGATATACCTACTATATCTCTCTTGTTCTGATGGTAGGAGTTAGAGCAGGCTCTTTCTTCTGCTATCTCAAAGAAGAAAGTCCTGGATGGAGAGAAGAGCGAGTGTCTCAGCGTGGCATTCCATGGGGATATTAAGGAAATGGAAGTAAATAGGACCCATGATAAACAAATGGATACAAAGATAACAAAATGTTAATTACCTTGGGGACCTTGCCAAAACGGCATCTGGGTTGGGGTCTGAGATTCTACCTTCCTGATCTCATCTGGTCATGCCGATGTGGCCAGCCTCCAGCCTACATTTGAATTTTAGATGTTAAGTTTTAGATAGTGTCTTAGTCTTAAAGTAGGTAATTTATACACAACAAAAATGTCTTGCTCACAGTTCTAGAGGCCGAGAAGTCCCAGACAAGGGGGCAGCAGAATCTGAGTTTGGTGAAGGCTCGCTGCTTCTCACTGCATCCTCACGTGGGGGAAGGGCAAACAAGCTCCTGGGCCTCTTTTTTAAGAGCCCTAATCTCTTTCATGAGAGCTTCACCCTCAAGACGTCGTCACCTCCCAACACCTCTGGGAGTTGTGACACCTCTGGACTGGGGATGAAATTTCAACAAAGGAATGTGGAGAAGACACAAACATTTAGAGCACAGCAAATAGCAGTCAAAGGAGGGGGGGGGAATCTCTGTGACTCAGTTTCCCTTTCTGTAATTTGGGCTAATAATTTTGATCCTATTACAACCTATTAAAGCCCAGCATCTTAGACATAGTAATAATTCTGTAAACTTTCTTTATAACCTTATCACTTACTTTAAATTTTAAAAGACTTAGCAGGGTAACTTGGCGTCCTTCTGGCTAGTTCAGGAAATGGCAATAGAAGCAAGTAGAAGACAGGAAAGTTATGGGAAGGAAGTTCCCCCTCTGCTGACAACATTATTTCCAGGCGTGGTAATAACAAGTAGGAGTCTTATGAAATCTAGGAGGCCTCAGTGCATAAGTGTGGGATTAAAATCTTCCAATGTGCAATATTTAGGTTTATTAAACACTAATAATTTTACTATCAATTACTTTTCTGTGTATACAATTAATCTCCATTTATGAAATAAAGTAGGAGTCTTACCTCTATCCTTTTATGGAGATTATTTTAGATATACAGAGCATCCCCACCCGTGCCAGGCAGGATGCGGGGACTTTGTGGGAACTCCAAGTTCCTCTGCAAGATCTTCTCAGACCCTGGTCCTCCCACCTCCATGCTCAGCCCCTGGGAGCACACATTTCTCCCTGCTCCTCTTCCTCCCCTGTGATCCAGATAGAAGGCACGTTAACACACAGGAAACAGCAGAGTTTATTATCTTTGGAAAGATACCGTGGATACGCTAGACAGGATAAGCAACAGGAATGGGAGTGCACTCATAATATTAGGTTAGGAATATTTTATAGAAAAAGTCAACTATGTTGGAAAATATTATTTTATAAACAGAGAGCTACAACTATGGAGATTACATACAGTTGATTTTAGAAGCTAAGAAACAGCTTATTTTAAACAGATGCTGCATTTCAGAAATGCATTTCAGAAATCTGTTTTTCCAATATATATAAAGCTGAGAAACTCTACCCAGCCCACCCCCATTTTTAAGGAAAATCCTCTAATGAACTTTACATTAAGATATTTCATGGTAAAAGGGAAAATAGTTCCCCGTTTTTCTGCTTGGGAAGTTTGGCATTTCTCTTCTGTATTGTGTGGTCTTCTGTTAGACTAATCCTATGTAGAACTGTCATCCTGGTTACAGCTCATTGCTGTTCGTGTCAATGGTAATTGTATCATACATTTTGATGGCATAATTTTACCAGAGGTTTTCCATACATTATTTCAGTTAATATGCACTCAAGCTCTGACTGAGGGGCAGGAAAGGTATAATTTTCTATTTTTTTTTTACAACAGAAGACAGGTAAGGTTTTCCCCAAACCCCGTGTCTGATAAGCAGTGAACCCAGAATCAGAACCTTAGGCTTTTGAATTCTAACCTAGCACTCCACATTTGGCCTGTCTAATATTGCTCTGAGATCCTGACAACAAATGTAATGATTCATAATGAACTTGCTGACTACATTCAACAGAAACGAGAAGGGATAGGGAAGCGGTTCTCAACCTGTGGGTCGTGACCCACAGGAACTATATTAAAGGGTTGTGGCATTAGGAAGGTTGAGAACCACTGGATAGGGCAATAAATCCCAGGCAACATCTGGGCAGGGGAGAAAGCCTGTTCTAATTAGGTTGCCTTCTCTTTAAGTACCGGAGCTACCAACAGAAGCAGAAGCGATAACCCTCTGCATCAAGTTTTCCAGGGTGATGATCCAGAGTGATGAATCAGAAGTGTTCTCTTTGAAAACTGGTTGGTGCCTGAAGCTGAATGAATCACTGTCCAACTGGGAAAAGAGATGAAAAAGTATCCAATGGCTCATTCTCAAGCCGATTGCCCTTACACCACTTCTGTTCTATCCCCACCCATACCCAGGCAGGATGCAGGGGCTTCCTGGGAATTCCAAGTTCTCTGGAAGATCTTCTGGCCCTTTGTCCTCCCGCCTCCACTCAGCCCCTGAGAGCAGGCATTTCTTCCCTGCTCCTCTTTCTCCCCCATGATCCAGAGAGAAGATATGTTAACACACAGGAAAGAGCCAAAGTTTATTATCTTCGGAAAGATACTGTGGGTACTTTAGACAGGACAAGCCAACACTGAGATAAAAATGCTTTTTTTTTTTTTTTTTAAGCTGACTGGTATGAGATGTTACTAAGTTAGCATGTGATTTTCTGTAGCTTGCTGGCTTTATTTGCAAGCCTGCTAAGGCTTCGCCGTGTAGGATTACGCTGTTAATTCCAGATTTCAGTTTTGTCTCTCCATTTAATTAGCAACAAAGTACAGAAAGATCCACACGACTCAAGAGCAATTGTATTTATTTATTTTTATTTGTCCCAGAGACTGGCTGGTGCATTGGTTGGATCATCAAAGAAGTAAACTCCAGGGTGGAGTTGAAAGTGGAAGAGATTTGGAGGTGTCATTCTTGTGGAAGATAAAGTGAGGTGGGGGAGAAAAAGCAAGAGAAGGCAAGGAGAAAGAGCCTCAGCCCACAGTCTAACACCTGTGAAGAAAGAAAAGAAAGAAAGCTGGGTTGGGTAGGAAGGACCCCAGACTGTGGTGAGCTCTAGGAAGATGGCTCCTGATGGCTGCACTGGGCCAAGGTGAGCCCTCATTCCACCGTTGTGCTCAGTCATTGGCAGGGTAAGCCCAGGTAGCACATAGCTGGAGCTTGAATACTGAGTCAGATTCCAAAGGCACACACAGCCTGAGATTGGCCACAATCCCTCTCTTAAAAGTAGCTCTGAGATGTGCTCTTCCCCAGTTCCACAGCTAGGTGAAGGCAAGCTAAGTGCCTACCTACCTGGGTATGTGAGAGGGTAGATCTAGTTAGTGGATTTGTGCTATAGGTACAGATTCACCCATCCATTCATTTATTCATGGGCCCACATAACTATTCATTCATTCTTCAATCTATCTATCCATCTACCCACCCATCTACCTGTCTATCTATCTATCTGCCCATCCATCTATGCACCCATCCATTCTCTCATTTCTTGTGTTAGATGATAGCGAAATCTTGTTGAAATTTCTGTACAAACAAGAACCTGTCCTAGGTGCTGCCTCAGCAATCAAAACTAGATTTTGCCTCTTCTGCTACTAAGTCTATAATCTCTGAAGGTCAACCAGCTTGTACCTCCACCTAATCTTCTTCCATCCCTCTTGTGACCGCAAGATAATCTGTCATCCAAGACCAAGCCCTGAACCACACCTTAATTGCTACCTATCAGCTGTATCACTTTCTTGAATCTTACTTTGCTCTGCTGGATGGATTGTAATTCATGTTCTAATCCCCTTGATTTGGTGTTCCAAGCATAAAAGGTGCATGGCAAGTGGTGAGGTTGATGGCAGTGTCCTGGGGTTCAGGGTCACTGAGAGAAGCTAAGGAGCAGCAGAGGTGGTGAGCTAACTTGGCTGGGTGCCTTCTAATCCTTAGGCCACTGAAGCTGCTCACCTTCAAAGTGACCCTGATCTTTGGTAAAAATATTTCATAGCAGCCTCTCTCCAGCTAATATGGCAATAAGCCTTGCAATTTTTGAGTCCAGAAGAAAGTATGGGCATCATTTGGAAAGCACATTATTTTGGAGGATAAAGGTGGTAGAAAAAAATGCAGGCTTGGAAGGTAATAAAAGAGGGTGATTTTTTAAACAAATATTTCTGCCGATTAGAATTTAATCTTCTTCTAAATCAGCCATCCCTAAGGTCCTTTCATTTCTTTCATCCTATTACTTACTCCATCAAAGATCACATGTCTCACCATAATACCAGCCAATCCCTCTCCCTCTTTTTTTTCCCCTCGAACAATGTTTATGTTTCGGCAGGCCTCCGCTCATGTGTTTGCAGGCATTCTATTGAGTAGTTTAAAGAGCATAAAACTTGCAGTAATATTTTTGAGAGTAAATTTTATTGTTATGGCTTCAAAACATAATCAAATAAAAATAAGAATTCCATTACTAGTTGAATATTGTAATAATAGAATTGAGAATAATTTTTTTACTACAATAGGTACTATAAAGCAGCAATAATAAAAACACTATTATTATTGTGAATAAATTGTGTTGAGATGACTAACTAGAAAGCTATAAAACACAACGATAAGGAATAATCTAATCGCTAGGAAAGCGGTGATAATAATTCACCCTTGTTAGTGAGGAGCCCTTGGTTCCAGTTCATTGGCCCTGAGCACTGTGGGTTACAGCTTGCATTCCATAAGGTCATAGAAAGATAATCTTCGGCCAATGGGGTTGGCAGGAGACCACATATTACAAAAATATGAAATTGGACATGGGATTGAGGAAAATCTAATTATCAGTGACTGTTAGGAAAATCCTGTATAGTAAAAGCCAAATGTTCTCCCAACACATTTCAAAATTATTTGCAGATTTCTACTGACAATTTTGTGTATTATTTGAATGTGCATTTTCATGTATTTTTAAATGTTTATTTGTGGTATTTTGCTTCAGAATAACTGCATGGAATTGCATATTTGTTGGGGGAAAACACCTGTTGTAATCTTGCTTTCTATTTAGACTCCTGTGTGTCTCTCAGCCCTGAATCCATCTTGGTTCCGTTCCAATTTGCAGAAGAATGGGAAGAAGATTCCCTCACCTTGTAGGTCCCACTTTTCCTCTGTGGAATTGATAGCCCCATTAAAACTCTTGCTCCTGAATTAGCACTGCGGAGGTGCCTGCCTGTCCCCTCCCTTGGACGAGGGAAGAGTGATGTGGGTGTCTCATTTGACTTCTGAACATGAAAATTCTAATTCAAGATTTCTGAATTAACTCTTCCCCAAGGGGATGATGGAAGACCATAACAATGCCGTGTTCTGGAAGGTTCCATTATCTCAGGCAAGCTTTGCTGACTGTTTTCTATGCTCACTGCCTCCAATTTCTCGCTTCCCTTTCCTTCTTTAACCAATTAGAGGCAGGAGTTTGTCCCCACCACGTGTCCACTGAAGTTACTCCTTTCAAGGTCTTCAGGAGCCTCGATTCTCCTGGATACAATTGGTTAGTTCTCAGTCCTCACCTGACTGGACTTCGGAACATTTGGTCAGCGGGTAACTCACATTTTCTTAAAATGCTTTGCACACTTGGCTCTGGGACACATGAGTCTCCTGGTTTTCTAACTATCTCATTGGCTGTTCCATCTCAATTTCTCTTGCTGGATTTCTCTCTTCTACCAAGTCCTGTAAGTGTTAGGTTGGCCCAGGGATCAGTCTCCATTCTTTGTCTGTAGACAAAGGTGAGCTTCTCCAGCCCTATAGCTATAAACATCGTTGCAATATTGTGGCATAATAAGAAACATACAGCATCTGGCAGAAGAATTACATGCTTATAATTTTGTAATAAAACATTGGTAGATTACCGGCTCAAAAAGGGGGCATTATTTGCATGTAATTCTGTAACTTAACCATATCACACTCAAGCCCAGAAGGTCATTACTTCTGCTGGACTCTATATTTGATCATTGTCCCTGGTTCCTGACACAGAGCTCCTAAAATCCTTAGAATTTCCTAAGTGATAACAATGAAGGGGAAAGAATTATCTTTTGGTATTCATAGAAAGTCCCCTTCAATAATATCTGAGTTTAAGTAAAGAAGTGACTTTTGGAAAAGTCCCTCAACATATGGGGCTAGTTCCAGGGAGAATCAGCCTTGTGATCAGAAGATCGGACATTTTAGCACCTCCCCCTCTCTTCTGGGGAGAGGAGAGGGACTGGAGATTGACCGAATCAATGCCCAACAGTTTGATCAATCATGCCTGTGGAATGAAGCCTCTTAAAAGAGGACAGAACTTGGATAGCTTCCAGGTTGGAAAACACGTGGAGAGAATGGCAGGACCGCACGCCTGGGCTTTATCTCCTCTGCCTCCTCTATGGGATCTTGATTGTTCTTTCCCTTTACTTGAAGTCTTATCACTTTATTGATGGTCTCTCAACTCTACTGTGAGTTCCATAAAAGAAGAGACTCTCTGCCTTGTTCTTCCTATATCCCCAGTTCCTGGAATAGTGCCTGACTTATAATAGACACTCATTACATTCTTGTAAAATAAATGAATAGATTAATGAATGAATACAGGGTGAAGGATCTAGATTGGGTCCCCTGATGCCAAAGATTCCATTGAAGTTCTCTACTTGCTCTGTGCTAAAGTTTGTCTTGCTCAGTTGGACTTTGAGCAGTGATCTTAATTTGAACTTGTACTTTTACTGATCATTGTTTGAAACTGAGACATATTTTTGATACGTATGAAAAGTGGTGAACTGGACTGATAGAGATTTTTATGTGAGTGGGGTGTGTGGGAAGATCCACTTGGGAAAGGTTTTATAAACTGTTCCATCACTCAGCCTTGAAGAGATCAGGGTTTGTTTAAGATGCTTCTTAAAAGAACAAGGGAAGACTTTTTTGTTTTGCAGTTTTTGACTGGGGCTGGGTTTGAACCCACCACCTCCAGCATATGGGGCTGGCACCCTACTCCTTTGAGCCACAGGTGCCACCCAAGACATTTTTTTTTTTCAGACAGTGTCTCACTATATCACCCTGGATAGAGTGCTATGGTGTCACAGCTCACAGCAACCTCAGACTCCTGAGTATCTGGGACGACAGGCACCCACCACAACACCTGGCTGTTTTTTTGTTGTAGTTGTCATTGTTGTTTGGCAGGCCCAGGCTGGGTTTGAACCCGCCAGCCCCTGCATATGTGGCTCTCGCCACTGAGCTTCAGGTGCCGAGCCAGAACAAGGGAAGACATTTGACCACAAACAAAGCCTTTGATTATAGAGGAGAGTGAAGGTTCTGGATAATGATCATGTCCACCATGACCAGAGCAGAAGACACAGTACCTATCATGCCCAGCAGACCCACGTGGAGGGAAGGGAGAGAGTAGTCACCGCTGAGTGCAGGTGATGGGAGTCCTAAAGATACTCCAAGGTGAATGTACATGGGAGGAAATTTCTTTCTGGATCTAGAGGAGTCAAGAGCTTATGTAAACTTGGTCTTGGGGAAAAAATAAAATATTAAATGGTAAAGTGTTTTCCACTATTAAAAATGGTTTGTGGACACGACGGAATTAATGAAGCAATTGCTAAAGTCTGTTTTGTCTGAGACATCCACTAACTGGTTTATCTTATCTTGATTGTAGGAGTCAAGGCCTTGATGCATTCTCAGGGACACTTGATCCACTGATGTGCCAAGGAGGCTCAGAATTTTCTAACTTTTTCTGCAGAACAATGAAGACTCTGCTTGGGACCCTTTACCTTTTGGGGATGCTCATTCCTGGGGGGCTGGGATATAGGTGAGTGTGAAGTGGGAAGAGGAGTTGATTATTACGATTTGGGTTGTCTAAATGGAGTGCTTTTGTCAAGATCAATGCAGCTGGCTTCTCTCTCCTGCCTACTCATAAACACCACCAGGAGGTGAGAGTAATAAAGAGCACAGAATCTTTATCATTGAATAATTATAATCCTGTGATAAATAAATAAATATGTAACAAATATTTCCTGGTACAATGTATGACAAATACTAATAGATAGGTCATGTTTTGTGATTGAAAAATGGAAATCATAATAAAAATTCTATATCCTTCATTGTCATAGTTTCTCAGTTGGTAAGTCACATTATTCTAATTATTAAGGAAAATGTTTAAAATCACCAAACAATTTCACCTAGAGAAAATTGCTGTTAATGTTTTTGGATAAGTACCTGGCTAGCTAATTATGTATACAGTGCTGTTGTTATATTATTTCAGTTAAATTGTATTATAGAAATTTTCCTATGGCCTTCATAATTCATTAAAGACATACTGTAATTGCTAATAATGTTCTGTCATTTAGTCAATTCCTACTTTCTCATTTTTACAAATAATGCCACGATGAGCATCTAGCTGTATAAAACACTTTTTGCAAATCTTTGATTTTTTTTCTAATGTAAGTTATAAGAAGTGTGAAATTACTGGGTTAGAGGCTGAGAAAAATTTAAAGATCTTGCTATACATCACCAAATTGCCCTCTAGAAAGGTTGCATCAGTTTATACTTCCAACAATAGTTTTTGAAAACACTATTTAAATGTTTGGCAATTGGACAAGTGAAAAATACCCACTGTTGACTTCTTTTGTATTTTGTTGATTTATAAGAGTAAATATTTTGCCTTGTTTATTATTCATTTTATTATTTTATAAATTGCTCATTCATGCCGCTTGCCCACTTTTATGGTCTTATTCTTAATGAATAATAACTTCTCTAAACATGTAATGTATGTTGAACTCTGCGTATATAGGCTTTATAAAAAGTGTATGTCCCGCGTTCATGCACAGCTAATTATTTTGCTCATTTGGCACAGCACATGGAGTATGTGGGGTTATAATAAATGTTTCCTATTTTGCTTCATGATTAATGAAATTTTACAAGGAACTCGGTCTCACAGAACAGAGAAACTCATCCCAATTTTTGCCCCAGAATAATTGTATGACCTCAATTTGTCTCATATCTCGATAGACAGTCTCATTTCAATGTGTAAACAGAGGTCAGGATCTATCCAATGCCAAAAACCCATTTGAACATTTCTTTCTCTTTTTTTCCATTAGTTTATTTGGTTTCACATGCATAGTGAATTTATCTTCTTTTCTGAGAATCTTCACTCATAAATCAGAGACAAAGGCTCTTATACATGTCTGTTGCACAGGGAAAACAGGAAAAAACATTAGGCTGCTTAAAAATATCAAGAACCTTAAAAGTCCACAGCTTTTGGCCTACTGTCTCTGTTTCTAGAAATCTATACTGAGAAAGTAAATTAAAGTACGGAAGGAGTTTTATGCACTGAGATGTAGCTTTACTTAAAATACAAATATTATATATCTGTAAACAACTTAAATGTCTCATATTAGGTTATGTAAATGTCGATTTGTGATACATGACGAGATATTATTCATCCATTAGAAAATAACCATGGAAGTTTTTAATGGCATAGGCAAATACATGTCTTTTGCTAAAAGAAGGGTGAAGAATATACAATCTAATAAAATACTTGGGAAAATAAAAGAAAAAAAAGTATGGCAAAATGGTAATTGTTATCTTTGGTTGGTGATTTGTTTCCTTTCCTTCAACTATTTTTCTTTTTCTTTTTTGGTCAAAGATGATATTCTTTGTTTTTTTTTAGAACTTGAAACGTTGGAAATAAATCAAAATTAGTAGTTATTTAGAAAGTTATAAAAATAAAAGTAAAGAAATTACTAAGAAATGAATTAGACTCACGATGTTGCCATTTCTTTAATTAGATTTGTAGCAATTATATTCGTGTATGCTTTATATGTTATTTGAATTGCAATATACAAAAAAATCAGCCATGCCATATACACTGTGTATAGTAGCAGTTTAAATCAAAATAAAGTATTCGATGCATTTGTAATCATCTTCAACTACTTTTCATTTTGCAAATATTCTACAAGGGACACGTATAAATAATTTATTTAAAGAAAGTGTCTGCCAAGCCCAGGTCACCTTATGAAAGTGACAAGGCTGCGGCAGTGTGACTCAGACGCTGCAGCTCCCATTGGTCAGCTCCTCTTTATTGCACTTGAGGAAAACATTTCAAATCTGCTTGTGCTTATCCTTATTTGCGGTGTTTTATTTTCATGATTATTTACTGATATAAAATAATGTCCATTATTTTATGAGTCTTGATTAGTTCAAAACATAGGTTTTGATACTCTCTTCACTACAATACACATACATGTGATGACAGTGTAGAAAATCTGAAATTAATAAAAATTACAAGCTTTATAATCTTTCTCTTGACATTTAGACCAAAATATGGTCTCTCACACATACTACACACTTCCTGAAAAAATATAAAACTGTATAGCCAGTTGGGATTTAGCAAGATGAAACAAATGGCTCAAAAATGTTCATCCTCTTTGAACTACTAATTCTTCTTTCCGAAATGTAGTTCAAGGAAATACTCAGAAATAAGAACAAGGATTTATATAAAAGGTTATTAGCTTTAGAATTATTTACAAAACAAAAAGGGAAACAGCCATAATGTCTAATATAGAAATAGTATTTGAATAAATGATACTGTGTGATATATACTTACTGTCAAATAGTATGCAATCATTAAAAATAATGCTTTTAAAGCATTTTCATTGGTTTGAGACAATGTTTCTGGTAGAATACAGACTACAAAGGAGTGAATACAAAATTATATGTAGATATAATCTACACCGCATTTAGGAAAACTATATGCACAGATAAAAGACTTCAGGGAATATGCCAAAATTGCGACAGTGCTCAGCACAGGGAGGTGGGATTATTGAGAACTATTCCTTCTTTCCCTTTTCCATATTTCTCTTCTTTTTTCTCCTCTCCACAATTTCTGAATTTTCCACTTTAAGCATATGTTAATTTTGTAAGCAGAAAAAATAAAGTTTGAAAATACATTACTATCATGAAATATTCATGTGACTGTTTCTTCACTAAGTATTTAAAAGACAAAATTTGCCTCAATAATCATTTGGCTTTTTTTTTTTTTTTTTTTTTGCTTCTTTATACATTCTGGTGAAAATTCCATGAGACTATCTTTGATCTGCAAAATTTATTAATAATGTACCCCAAAGGATCATTTTCTCTGTTAAACATTTTTTGAATTCCTGTTCAGAAAGAATACACAAAATACAATAATCTTTTCATTTGATCATGAGATGAGACTGGGGATGATTGGGGGATTAGCCAGCCTTTTCCTCTTCTCTCTACATGTATTATGCATTGCTCAAGAAAATTGCCTAGAAACAGGGAGCGGTCTTGTCTAAGTACATGGTTTAAACATTCATTTGAACAAGGTATTAGAGTTTCTGAGGTTTAAGTATTGCGTTTTAGTTTCATATAAAAGTAGTAAGCACTTTTAATAATCAGAGGCTTTCACTCAAGTCCCAGACCATTCACTTTTTGCCTATGAGATGGACCCAGTAGCTCAATACTGGGTTTAGGAAGCAACCTATACATTTTGCAGAACTTAGCTGGGAGAAAGCCAAATGTCGGTGCATGGGGTAACGTGTTAAGTTACCTTTAATTTAGTGCCCTGTATGTTGTGACATTCCCAGGGAATCCCAGCCCAACTGAAATGGGAATTCACCAGCTACAAGATCTGCTTTTTAATGTCCTCTCTTGCCTACCTCGCTGAGTAGATAACTATGATACAAAGGAACTCAAACATTTGCTGAACTATGTGAGGAAAAGAAGACCAGCTACCATCCTTATTCTCAATATTGTCAAGGCATCTTTAACGACCTCTTTTCCTGACAGAACATGACAGGCAAACAGCCGGTATGTGAATGAGGGACAGGGAAAGGTTGACGAGACAGCCTTTTGATTGGCTTCATTTCTTCTCCTCTTCCCATTACGAAAAGGGTTAAAATTATTTTCCAGTGACTTAACAAAGCTGATACATATTTTTGTTCTTTTCACAGTCCAGATGAGAGGTAAGTGATTTTAAAAAATGGGTTAATAAATATTTCACTTATATTTTCTAGGATATGATAAAAGAATATCTTTAACCTCTATACAGTCTTTAGAGGAAAAAAAACACACCTAGGATAATAGTATTTATCTCAAGGATCCCATTTTACATCAAGAATTGTTCTTAGGATTAAACAAGTATATATAGAGACATCAAGTTGTTAGAGAGTTCTGTCTTATGAAATTGCCAGTAAAATGTTCATTGTAACTATTACTGACAATGCTCGAGTTTGGAATTCTCTCTATTCTGACCTTAATATGCTTTGCGTGCCATTTAACTGGTAGTTAATCAGGAGCTAGCACGTCACACCTCACATCTTGTTATCCAATAGCTAAGTTATTTTGTGTTTCACGTTTACGTCATGTTGTCGTAAATAGATTTTAAACTCTGTAAGAAAAAGATTGTATTTTCTATTATTACTACCTATTATTACTTTTGCATAAAGTAGTAAGAACATGTTCCCATTGGGCTGTTGAGTGGATTAAGGAAGATAATAATATAAGGTGATCTGACCTATGCCTGACATATAGTACTTAGTAAGGGTTAACTAGTGTTATAATGATATATATATCTCTATCTATCTATATCTATCTATCTGTCTATCTGTATATATATTTGCTGATTGGTTTATAAAGACATTAAGTGTGCTCCTGAATTTTATTTATTTTAAACACACTAGATAATATATGTAATTTCTTTATAAAATACAATCTTTTGCCAGTTGGATAATGCCAGTTGGATAGCTAAAATACAATCTTTTGTATGTTATAAAGCAATCAGCCTCAAGATATTACTCACACCAGTAAGTATTTTTATAATTAAAAAAATCCAATGAATGTTATTAGAAATGTATCCCTGAATAACATGAAGAAACGTATTGTTACAATTTAAATAACATTTTTTAAATCTCTTTCTCAAATTCACTTTTATTAACTAATTATTTAAATAATCCTATCTCATGATATTTTTATTTGGACAAACTACATATTCCAAATTTCATCCAATAATGTAATAAAGAATTTACAGTTTTAAGGACAAAGACCTTCTGTTAAATTCAAATCATGATTGATACTACCAACAATTAACAACAATAAATGTAACCCCAAGTTTAAAATAATGGAATTATGTGGCTAAATTGATTTCCATTAGTGTAATTTATTGTGGTACATGATGGTAAATGAACCAGGTAAAATATTAAAATTTAGTCAATCCAATTATTGGACTTATGTAGATATGAATGGAACTTGAGTTTTAATTAATTCTATCAAAACATTTTGTAATCTGGCATTGTTTGAGGATAATGCCAGTTGGATAGTTAAAAATTATTTTCTGTATAATTTCTATTTTTAATGCTGTTGCAGCTAAATAGGGTATTTGCTTTATTTTGAACTACTGTGTTTCAACATTTATTAGGAGTTGACTAGGTGTCAGAAACTGTGCTCATTATTAAAAATGGATTAGCTTATTCAATCTTCATCTGATTCCTTTGTGAAGGTACTATTATTTTCTCCTATTTACAAGTAAAGAAATAAATGCTTAGGGAAGAAGGTATAGGACCACAAATGCTCAAAACATGTAGGAAAATAGATAAAAAGTCCTTAAAACATTGGCTAAGTAGCTCTCTAACACATTTTCTTGCAATTTAGGATCACGGTATAAAAGTTTGCATCCTAGCATCTGGAACAACTTATACCTCAGTGCCATTAACACAGTAATCATTCCATACATATTTTCTGGGTGAATGAATTATCAGTATGGTCTTATAAAAATATAACCCCAATTGCTGCTTCCATAAGACCTTTCAGCTAGGAAACTAAGACATTCATAAAATGTTTGTGTGGCTTAGATACAGAACACCAGCTATATGAATTACTAGCTCTGAGACTCTTTGCAAATTACTTAATTGCTCCTGTCTCCAGTTTCCTAATTTGTAAAACATGGATAATAACACTTCACAAGTTTGTAGTGAGAATAAAATTATATACTGTATACAAATTTCTTTTCTTAGTTATTTTATAAACTGTTAAAAGATAAACCATAAATATGTAGACAATTGGAATAAAACTATGTCTATTAAAGAAAATTGAATCAATAATTAATAACCTTCTAAAATAGAAAGTACCAGGCCCATTTGGGTTTATTGGTGAATTCTACCAAACATTTAAGGAAGAAATTATACCAATTCTTTACAATCTCTTCTAGAAATAGAAGAAAAGAGAATATATCCTAATTCATTCCAGGAGACCAACATTATCTTAATACCAAAATCAGACAAGGACATCACAAGAAAAGAAAATTATAATCACTATTTCTCATGAACACAGAATGAAAAATTCTCAACAAAGTATTAGCAAATCAAATCCAGCAATATATAAAAAGAATTATACCCCATAACTGAGCAGGGTTTATCCCAGATATGCAAGATTGGTTAAACATTAAAAAACCAATTAATGTTATTCATCCCATCCACAGGATAAAGAAGAAAACTCACATGATCATATCAACAAATGTAGAAAAAGCATTTGAGGGAGGTGCTTGTGGCTTAAGGAGTAGGGTGCCAGCCCCATATACTGGGGGTGGCAGATTCAAGCCCAGCCCTGGCTAAAACTGCGGGGGTGGGGGAAGAAAGAAAAAGAAAAAGCACTTGAGAAAATCTAATACTTATTCATGACTTTAAAAAGAGCAATGTCTCCAACTGTTGAAGAACATCCCTAAAAAATGTATAGCTAATATCATACTCAATGACAAGAAACTCGAAACTTTCCCACTAAGATCAGTCAAGGCAAGGAAATTCCCTCTCACCACTATTTTTCAACATCATATTGGAAGTACCAGCTAATGCAATGAGATAAGAAAAGGAAATAAAAGGTGTACAGACTGGGAAGGAAGAAATAGAACCATTGTTGTTCACAGATAACATGATTGTTTATGTAGAAAATTAGAAAGAAACAACAGAAAATTTTCTAAGCAATTATAACAAAGTCACAGGATAAAAGTCTACATATGGAAGTCAATTGCTTTCCCATATGAAAGTCAATGGTAAAAACTACCAATTGTATTAGCACTCTCCAAAATGAAATACTTAGGTATAAATCTAACAACATTTGTACAAGCTCTATATGGGGAAAACTACAAAAGTCTAATGAAAGATTCCAAGAAGAACTAAATAAATGGAGGTATATTCCATGTTCATGGATAGGAAAACTCAATAATGTTTAAATGTCAGTTCTCCCAAACTTGATCTATAGATTTGACAGAAAGCTCAAACAAAATCTTAGCATGTCTTTCTTTAGTTATTAAAAAACTGATTCTAAGTTTATATGGAGAATAAAGGACCTTAAATAGCCAACACAATATTAAAAGAGGAAAATGGAGTTTAAGGACTGAAACTATCCAACTTCAAGAATTAATATAATTCTACCATAATCAAGAGAGTGTGGTATTGGCAAGAAAATAAAATGAGACGAATAGATCAAAAGGAGAAAAGGGGGAGCCTACAAATGACCTACTTAAATATAGTTGATTGATCTTTGACAAAGGACCAAACACCGTCTAGTCAACAAACAATGCGAGAACAAGTAGACATCCACATGCAAAAAGCAAATAAATAAAAGAAAGCGTGAATTTAGACACAGACCACAGACCTTGCCCTCTTCACAAACATTACCTCAGAATGTATCATAGACCTCAACGCAAAATGCAAAACTATAAAACTCTAGAAGAGGATGTTGGAGAAAAACCTTGACAACTTTGGGTATGGTAATGACTTTTTAGATATAACACATCACCTACGATAGAAACGGTTAATAATTTGGACTTCATCAAGATTAGAAACCTCTACTTTGAAAAGACAATGTCAAGATGATGAGATGACAAGCCACAAACTGAGAGAAAATACTTGCAAAAGACGTGTCTGATAAAGGACTATTATCTAAAATATATAAAGAAGTCTTAAAACTTAATAAGAAGGAAAGAAAAGGCGGTGCCTGTGGCTCAAGGAGTAGGGCGTCCGCCCCATATACCAGAGGTGGTGGGTTCAAACCTGGCCCCAGACAAAAACTGCAAAAAACAAAAAAGAAGAAGGAAAGAAAAACTTAATTAAAAAATGGGCAAAAGGCTTTAATATACACCTCACAAAAGAAGAAATAAAGATGGCAAATGAGCATATGAGAAGATATTCTATATCATATGTCATTAGGGAATTGCAAATTAAAACAATAATGAGATACTACACATCTATTAAAGTGGCCCAAATCCAAATCACTAACAAGTGCTGACAAGGATATGGAGCTACAGAAACTCATTCACAGCATTGAGAATGCAACGGTACAGGCACTTTGGAAGATAGTTTGGCAGCTTCTTACAAAACTAAGCCTGCTTTTTCCATATGATTCAACCATTTCACTCCTTAGTATTTACCCAAATGGACTGAAAACTTGTCCACACAAAAACATGTACAGGGATGTTTACAGAAGCTTTAGTTATAATTACCAAAACTTGGAAGCAACCAAGAGGTCCTTCAGTAGGTGAGTGGAAAAACTGTGGTCTATCTAGACGCCAATTTTTTTTTTAAGAGACGAAGTTTCACTTTGTCACCCTCAGAAGAGTGCCGTGGCATCACAGCTCACAGCACCTCCAACTCTTGGGCTTAGGTGATTCTCTTGCCTCAGCCTCCTGAGTAGCTGGAACTACAGGCACCCTCCACAATGCCCGCTTTTTTTTTTTTATTCCAGTTTGGCCAGGGCCAGGTTCTAATCCACCACTCTTGGTATATGGGGCTGGAGTACTACTCCCTGAACCACAGGCACTGCCCCAGACCCTGGAATATTATAATGCACTAACAAAGAAATGAGCTTATTAAGCCATGGAAAGACAGGGAAGAAACTCAAAGGAATAGAAGAAGCCAATCTGAGAAGGCTGCACACTATATGACTCCAAGTATATGATATTCTGAAAAGAGGCAAAACTATGGAAGCAGTAAAAAGACCAGTATCTGCCAGGGGTTAGAGAGAGGGAGGGATAAACTGGCCGAGCATCAAGGATTTTTAGGGCATTAAAACCATTATACTATCAAGGTAAAAATGTATCGTCAGATGTTTGTTAGAACCTTTGGAATGTACAAAGTGAACCTTACCTAATGTAAACTGTAGATTTGGGATAAGGATAATGGTGCATCAATGCAGGTTTTCTGCTCGCAAGAAATGTACAGCAGTTGTGTGAGATGTCTGTAGTGGGGAATGTTGTGTGTGTGACAACAGGGGATATGTGGGAACAGTCTGTACTTTCATTTAATTTTGCTGTAAACCTAAAAATGCCCTAAAAAATAAAGTTTATCTTTTAAAAAAAATAAACGATTGCACAAGGATTAGTTCTCACCGTTATATGCAATATGGTTGGTGGTTAATATTGCAGACTCTCCCCTATCCCTCCCCTTCCTTAAATGTATGTATGATCTAGGTACAAATGACTTAATAAAAATAAATGAATAAATAAATAACAAGAAAAAATATTGCACTCTTCAACCAAGCTGTTAGACTTTAAATCCCAGTAACGCTTTCCCTAAGACTCCGTTTCTTCATCTCGAAATGAAGATAGCAAGGGCGCCTATCTCAGAGTTTTAGAGGGAAGACAATGGAATTTAAATTGCTGAGAACAGTGCATGTCTCATAATAAGTTTCAGTGCAGCAAATCTTAGTTCATATTTCTTTAACAAATTTAAAATTATTTTTATCTTCAATGTCTTAGGGAATTATTCAAGCCTCCTTGTAAGGTTGGGATGTTTCTCACCTGATGCATAAAAACTGCAGCTCAGAGTAGTTCAGCCCAGGGTCTCACAACCAATAAGTCACCCTCCAAAACTCTACCACTGTTTTTTGTTCCCCAAATCCTGTGCATGCTGATTTCCACTACCTTTTCCATCAACTTTCTGACCTGCAGGATACCCCAGTTTCACCACTGCCTTTTGTCTTACTTTTTCCCCTTTGCAGATTCTTAGCACAACACAGACAAGTGGCTTTGGGCAAGACAGTGAGTGCGCGGAGGAGCCTGGATACCTACTCCTATAACAAATACCACACCATGGAGGAGGTGAGCAGGGCCTGTGGGGTGGCGGGTGGTGTCCTGGCCTACTTGACGAGGGGAGCGGATGGTTCACTGTCAGTAACCGTGCAGTGGGGATGCTCAAAATGTGGTGTTAAGATGCGCCTGTGCACCTTCAAGGTTTTCCCAAATGTCATTGCCACCACTACCATTGTAGCTGCAAGATCTGGTGAGATGAAATAAAAAGGCAGAAAAAAAAAAAAGAAAGAAATGAAAAGGCAGATTACCAGGTACAGTGGCTCCCACCTACAATCCTAGCACTTTGGGAGGCTGGGGAAGAAGGATTGTTTGAGGGTAGAAGTTCAAGACAAGCCTGGGCAGCATAGTGAGACCCTTCTCTACAAAAAACAGAAAAATTAGCAAGGCATGGTGGCATGCACCTTGGTCCCAGCTACTCAGGATGCTGTGGTAGGAGGATCACATGAGCCCAGGAGTATGACGTTGCTGTGAGGTAGGCTGACACCACTGTACCTACCCTGGGCAACAGAGTGAGACTGTCTCAAAAAAAGAGGACAGGAACATCCCAGTGAGTAAAATTTGCTAGTGCGAATGTGAACAGAATTAATTAGCCATTATTTTTGTTTGCAGGTTTAAGGAGGGTGGGGTTGGTGTTTATATGGGTGTGAGATTAAGGTGGAGAAGAAACTCATTGAATGGCATTTAGCTGAAAATGCAGTATTTCTTGGAGGAAGCAAGGGGCCTGGGCAGCAGTTCTTAAGAAAACTTTTTTCTTATTTTAAGAAATATTTGTGGTGCTACTAAGATAAGTTTAATGGTTTCCAAAACTAGATCCAGTGAGAAATTGGCTACCATAGGATGTATACATGCATGTGTGTGCACGTGTCTGTGTGACATCATGCAGTTTTTGAGATGTAAATTTTAAAACATGGAATTGCTGGGTTGAAGGATGTGCATATCTAAATTTTTGATATAAACATGCAACTTGTCCTCCCAACAGGCTTTACCAATTTCTTCTCTTAGCATTTGGGAATATATTGATATTTTCCAGAATTTTTTGCAAAAACTATAGGAAAGAATTTACACTTTTTTCTGTAACAATTACCCCCAAGTACCGAAGGTCCTATGGTTTTGTGCAAAGTCCAGTTTGGCCAATGGAAACCTTATGCTCTGGTTTCACAGATAGGTTCATACTTGACTTGGCCACTTGCTGGCTATATGACCTTGACCAAGAAATTTACTTTCTCTGGCCCTTAGTGTCATCATCTGTGAAACAGGAGTAGTAGTATCTATCTTGCAGCATTGATATGGGGCAAACGAACTAAACTATACCACTACAGTACAGATTAGAAATAAGCAGGTAACAGCTGCTGCTGCTACTGGGTGCTATTTATAGCTCTCCCAAGACTCTAGGCACTTGCATCTGACCTAGTCCCATCAGGGGTGCACACATGACAGCCATGTGATAAGCTATTATTCTTGCAGTTGACAGGCTACATTGAAAATACCCTACTTAAGTATCATAACCATTTTAACAGTGCATTTTATCTACCGAGATTCCATGCTACGATGAATGGTAATTGAGAAAAATTTTCAAATAGGATATGTGTTATCCCCAATTAACTATTATTTGCCATAACTCTTGGTTGTTGTCATTCAGAGATGCAAATTCCAAGAGATATAGAAACTAAGTGTGAGAGGTATCCTGTAAGATGCTGATGACTGTCTGAATATGTGAATTCTCTGGTTACATTCACCCTCTGGAACCCCAACTTGTGGACTTCCAGGCTACAGCATGAGACTTTCTCCGCGTGGTATAAAACTGGCAATTAAATCAACACAGATTCAGGTCTACTCAGTTGAACCAAAAAGGCTAATTGGGGCTTTTTAGAAACTTCTGTTGGCATGTCCTGGGAAAGTCATACTCAGGTCTTCCCTAATCTTGGAACCATCGACATGAGCAAAGGATATTATAGGAATCCATAAAGACGGAAGAAGAACCTGCAAAATAAGCCTGACCTGGAATTCCTGGCATGATTGTGTGCCAAGGAAAACCTGGTAATAAGTCTGATGGTCATTGTGTTATTCTACAGTGTTTCAAAAATGTTATTGGCAGATGTTTGAAACTGTTAATTCTCAGTAACTTATTTGTAACGTTCAGCAAGGTGTCCTAAGACTTAGTAGCAGAGTAGATCTTTAAAGAAAAGGAAAGACAGAAGGTAAAAAATTCATTAGTTTGGTTTCCTGTTTTGTTCACCATGCAGCTGTTGCAATCTAGAGAAAACAATGTAGAGTTCAATGGCTCAGCAAAAGACATAGTTATCTTAATCAGAGGCAGGCAAATGATCTTCCTGTTGATAGCCACAGTCCTTCCTGGATGTTTCAGATCTATCAGTGGATGAGTCAGATCAGTGAGGAGTACGCAGAAGTGGTGACACAGCATTTTTTAGGAATGACCTATGAGGCCCGGCCCATGTATTATCTGAAGGTGAGTGAGAAGATTGCCTTACTGGAAGAATTACCTAATCCAAAGATATTTGCCTTCTACTCAATTGCTCTGGCCAGAAGTGTGGTAAAGCTTAAAAGAAGCAATACAGAGTGACTTTGCCTTCTCTACTCCAAACTGCTTTAAAACTTCAAAACTTCTAGATGCTTATGCCTTAATCATCGGGATGGAGTCATGTTCAGGAGTAAAGAGAATTGGGATCATGGGAGGAATCACGGTGGGTAGAAGTGAAAAACAGCATGGCCTAGAAGTGGACAACGCCCACCCATACTTCAACCAGACAAGTGCACTTTTAGTCTGTATTTTAAGTTGTTGTTGTTCTATTTCTTTTTTTGTAAAATGTTATTATTTTTTAAAAAACAGAATTTTTTCCATAAAAATGTTTGAATACCATAGAAAATGTTCATTTTGGGTTCCTTTTATACTTAAGTGAATAAAGACCCAGAGAAGTACGGAGAGTTGTGATAGGGCGCGCAGCAAAGCAGCAGCATAGCCAGGAGATAAATAGAACTCCAGAATCCCCTATCTCTTTTGCAAGTACCTTACAATCACCTGGGGAGCTGCCAAGTAATCCTGATGCCTGGGCCCCTCATAGTTGGATTAGAGATTCTGAACTAATAATTCCAGGATGGGCTCAGGAATGCTTTGAAAACTCCCCAGGTGATCCTAATGTGTAGCCAGAATTTACAACCTCTGCACCAACCAGTGTTTCTCAAATGGTGGTCCATGTTTCAGCAGCATCAGCATCATCTAGGGAATTATTAGAAATGGGCATTCTCAGGTCCCATGGGGTCTACTAGGGGGTCTAAGTGAGGGAAGCCCAACAATCAGGTTTAATGAGCCCTCTTTCAGGTGATTCTAATACACACTCAAGTTGTAAAACCACAGTGCAGTTCTAACAAGTTCCCAGGTGACCCTGACACTCTTCAAGAACCACTGCCAAAGTCACCTGGTATTAAGAACTAGCATTACGTGTGTAGTTCACTGCATTCTTACTACTTAGTGTAGCTGTGTTAATTTACAAACCACAGCCCCAATTTTGAGAAATATTTACAATTAGAAAAAAATGTATTGGCTTTGAAATCGAATTCAGAGATTCTGTGGGTGATTGGTTGATGCATTAAGCACAGGGTACTTGCTTTTTTGATTTTCCCTAGACCCTCAAACTCTGAGCTAAGGCAGCCAAAAAAGATAAACATTCTCTGCCCACAGAGTATTATGAAGAATAGAATGAGGATGTAACAAGGAGGCAAAAAAGATAAACATGCAATTAACATATGCCATACTCATAGAAGGGGTAATTCTAAGAGCAAATTAAGGTAAGAGGTGGATTAGGAATTGTTCAGGCAGCTTTGAGAAATAGGTGAGGCTAAAAGGAGAAAATGCCTTGAATAGGATAGATCCTGCCACATATTTATCTCAATTTGTGAGTTTCTCCTACAGAGGAAGAGAGCCTTCATCAGCCGGGCTCCCAATGGCTTTCAACAAACAGCACTGGCTTAGGTCATTTACAAATTCAAAACAGATGTGGCTGTTCCAAACATGGGCGCGTTCACAGCATCTTCTGCACCAAAGAGAATCCACAGTTGCCAGATGCATTCCTATCTCCCCACTGCTCTGAAAAAGGAGGGATCTTTCCTGCTGGAGTGAGGCCACTGACATACAAAAATAGCAAGTGGAGAGAGAGGAAAGAAGACAGGGCTGGCTGGGAGGGGGGCAGTTCCTAGGGGGAAGGGGGATTTATTAAGTGTTGCAGGAGATTGTGTGTTTGGGTCCATTCAAAGTTACAGGAAAATTTAAATGAATATCAGGGATCATTTTTAAATACCTTTGATTCTCATACATGACCTCTTGTGCACTTTGCACTCTGAGTGAACTTTATGTGCAAAGATTTTATAAGATTTATACACATTTAGCCTCTTAGCTTGTGGGGGAGGGGCTATGCCTTTATTTATAGTTAGGGAATGATTTAGGGAAGACCGCTCTTGGGGCAGGTGTCGTGGGGAGTCAGTGCAGGGTTCTAAGAACCACCACCAAGGCAGCGGGCAGCAGAGCAAGAGTGGCAGAGGCGAAGGTCCGGTTGGAGGGTGTCTCCATCAGCATTTCTGCCTCCTTCCTGAGGCCACAGAGTGGAGTAAGAAAGGGACCTCCAGGGGAATAAAAATCCTGATAACTTTGCACAGTGGCTTACAATAATAAGCAATTGTTTGGTAATCACTGGTGTCTCCCCTAGATCAGTCAACCATCCAGCAACCCCAAGAAGATCTTTTGGATGGACTGTGGAATTCACGCCAGGGAATGGATTGCCCCATCTTTTTGCCAATGGTTTGTGAAAGAAGTAAGTGTCTTTAGCTTCCTCATAATCGTAAACCATCCCCATAAAATACCTGTCACTTCTTGGTGATTCAGAAAGCATTCTTCTTTCACGTGTTAGCAATGTAACTCTTTATTGAGCTAATCCTTCAACTCAAGTGAAATGGGATTAGTGAGTTGCTTCACTGATAATTGACTTAATATTCTGATATCTTTCCAATGGATGCAAAATCATTTTTACTGGAAGGTAAACATACCCAAATGTGGAAGATACACTTTGGGAGTCAGAGATGAGTTTGAAACCTGGCTCTGCCTAGGAGTGGGCAAATTTTCTAACGCTGAGACCCTTAGTTTTTCATCTTTAAAAGGAGTGTGAATTGATTATTTTGTGTTTGTTGTATAGATTAAGAGACGGCATATGGAAAATGCCTAGCATAGTGAAGGTGTGTGTAGGTGTATTACTTATAGCCTTCCCTTGAGGGAATAAGAAGACTTTAAAAGTAATATAGGAATTTTTTGGTCAGATTTTTCAGAAACCCAAACCGAAAAACCCAAACTGAAAAAACAAAGTGTAGTTCCCCAGACCAACAGTATCAATATAAACTGGGAACTTACTAGAAACACAAATTCTTGGGCTCCATTTCAAACCTGGTGAATTAGAAACACACAGGGGTTGGGGGCTGAGAAGTGAGGCAGGGGTGAGGGAAAGCAGAGCTGAATAATGTGTGTTTTAATAAGTTCTCTGGGTGATTCTGACACATAAGGTTTGAGAACCACTGCCATACAGGATAAGACAATTGAGGAGGGTCAGGTGGCTGAGGGTGGAGGTGACATGCACGGTCACCTCTCAGAATTAGGCTAAAATTGGTAGAAAATTAAGAGAGGAAAAAACCCTTGCCCAGAATCATTCTGCATCTTTCTTTCTTCAATTTTCAGATTCTGCAAAACCATAAAGACAACTCAAGGATAAGCGGGTTGCTTAGGAACCTGGACCTCTATGTACTTCCAGTTCTTAACATTGATGGTTATATCTACACGTGGACGACTGTGAGTGCGCTGAGCTTGATCTCGGGGTGTGTTCCTGAACTAAAGCTCAACTCAGACTCCTTTTTTCTTTTTTTTTCTTTCTTGCTCTCTCTTATTTATTTATTTATTTTTGGCCAGGGCTGGGTTTGAACCTGCCACCTCTGGCATATGGGGCCGGTGCCCTACTCCTTTGAGCCACAGACGCCACCCTCTTTCTCTTTTTTTTTTTTTTTTGAGACAGAGCCTCAAGCTGTCACCCTGGATAGAGTGCTTTGGGATCACAGCTCACAGCAACCTCCAATTCCTGGGCTCAAGCGAGTCTCTTGCCTCTGCCTCCCAAGTATCTGGGACTACAGGCGCCCGCCACAACGCCTGGCCATTTTTTGGTTGCAGCCGTCATTGTTGTTTGGCGGGCCCGGGGTTGGATTCGAACCCTCCAGCTCAGGTGTATGTGGCTGGCACCTTATCCCATTGAGCCACAGGTGCCAAGCCCACCCTCTTTCTCTTTTATTTTTTATGAGACAGAGTCTTACTCTGTTGTCCGGGCTAGAGTTCTCTGGCATCATCATAGCTCACTACAACCTCAAACACTTGGGCTCAAGCGATCCTCTTGCCTCAGCCTCCTGAGGAGCTAGGACTATAGGTGCCTGCTGCAGTGCCTGACTAGTTTTTCTATTTTTAGTAGAGATGGAGTCTCACTCTTGCTCAGGTTGGTGTCCAACTCCTCAGCTCAAGGCATCCTCCTGCCTAGGCCTCCCAGAATGTTATCATTACAGGTATAAATCACCAGGCCCAGCCTCAGCCATTCCAGCCATATATAGAAATATTTTGTACCTATGTAAAGAGTGAAACTCCATCTGGGATAAAAATACTCTTATGTTTTTAAAGTGAACAATTTGAGTCAAGTTTAGGACTAGGAAGTCTAATTCCTTTTTAGAGCTGAAGTCCGAACATAGTCCCAGTTTTCCAATCAGAGTACACTTGTCTCTTCTTCTATCTTCTTAATGTTTGTGGATTGCCTGTCACCCAATTAGGATTGTATAGGTTAAAAAACAATTCGTACACCAACCTACTCCCCCTCAAGTCAGTTCTAGAAGCAGGAAGGGAATGAATAATGTATATATAAAAAACGGCCTAGGGTGGTGCCTGTGGCTCAGAGGAGTAGGGCGCGAGCCTCATATGCAGAAGTGGCAGGTTCAAACCCAGCCCCAGCCAAAAACTGCCAAAAAAAAAAAAAAAAAAAAGGCCTTCATTTTTCTCACCCCCCCAAAAAAATTTATGGAGGACACCAACCTACATCTGTCAGTGTGATTATTCACATGGGGGCAAATATGTCATAAAGGCTTTCTATGTGGTAGACAATCTTCTCTTTGAGTGTTCCCAAGCATATCACTCCACTAATGCGAGCTCGTGTTCCTAGTGAGCATTCATTGTTCCCTCCACTTCCCCCAAAGGCCCTTTTGCTCTGGAATAGCCTCTCTGGCCTGATGTGTGAATCACATCCTCCCTCTGAGCTTCTCGGGTGACACTTGTCTTTATCCCCAGCTCCACTCACCAGTCTTTGGCTTCCAGAAATGTGCAGACACCATATCTGATACACCTGGAATGGTCTTTCCCATCTGTCAAGCTATTTCCTTTCATTCTGCATCACTTGGATGTAAAAAATGACTCCGGAGCATTCCCTGAGTAAGCAGAACATGTCCACAGACACTGCAAACGTGCTCGTGAGGAAAAGGCTGTGCTGCATTGTGTACATGTATGAGTACTTGTAATTGCACGGGTGTTCCTGTTACTGGGGGTTGCTTAGCCCATCTGCAGGACTCAAAATTACACACACAAAATATGATTTAACATTCACTGCGTTACAGGTAAGTTCTTCCAGATAATCCTAGGAAACACTTTCCGTGTTCAAGGGCCACCTATCATCACTAATGCTGTGATTTATGAAACCTTAGATTGGCAACAGCCCTCCATTCTTCTGTTGCAGGATCGTTTTTGGAGGAAATCCCGTTCATCCCATAATAATGGTGCATGTTTTGGGTCGGATCTCAATCGAAATTTCAATGTATCTTGGTGTGGTATGTATATTTTTAGTAGATGAATTGATGAACAAATAAATGGAGAAGCAAGAAAAGAAGTAAATTACTAAAGATATATTTTTTGAGAATAAACATCTAATTTTACACAGTTTTCTGTTTTATAACCAGTTTTAGTTCCTCAAAAGGGACCGTATTATCTATATAGTGAGAGCCATCAGCCCTCAAGTGCAGGTTGGTTACATGAGGACAACGTAGACCTAGACCAGAGTGAATATATTTCAAGTCCAACCCTTTGTGTTTAAATGCAGTTGAATCTCTATAGTTGACCACCTTCTTAAGTGGACCTAATTTTCATAGACCGGACACACACCACATGTTCACATCAGTACAGTAGGCCTAGTTTCTTATGTTGGCCACCTCTTTATGTTGACCAGCTTGTCACGATCCCTTGGGTGGTCAACAGATAGTGATTCTACTGTATATGTATTTATCTTAAAGAAAAAAATCAGAGAATTATCCTTGCAGATTATTTTACAGCAGGGAGTGGGCAGTAAACAAAGAAAATAGTTTCTTCTTTTTACGGCATTTTCATGTTTCAGAACCTCAAAATGCCCAGTGGATTGGAAGCAAATAAAGAGGCAGGAATGGTTAAAGGCATTGCCATTAACCAGACAGCAAGGAGCAAGGGTTAACATCGAGCTTTGGCATCTGTGTGGTCTTGAAAAAATTGCTTCATCTCTCTGCTTTAGTTTTCTCTTATGTAAAATGTTAGTCACAACAATTCCTCCTTATCATTAAGTTATTGTGGGGATTGGGAGGGCGGGGCATAGTACCTAGCATATAAGAGGGACTTGACTTACGGTAATCCTTATTAATGAGGAGGACAGCCTGCTTACATCCTTGCCAAGTAGCTCTTCTGAGACTCAAGCCAGTTAAGACACTGAAGGAGAGACTTCCCCAATAAGGCTGTGTCAGAGCCTGAACTAGGAGCCCAAGAATGGTTCCCAGCTGTTTGTTTGGGGGCATGCCACAGGGTTAAGTAAAAGATTGCTGAAATGTCATTTCATTTTGCATCTTGTTTACTGGGCCATGCAAATATGGAGTTTGCTTGTCAATCTTAACATCAGTCTTCCTGCTTTTCTGAGTTCCTCCTAGCATGACTATTCTATCAGTGACTAATAAAGCCAGACAACCAAGGGCAAGTCCTGATTTCACCTACAGATGCCCTGTGTAAGGATGAATTTTTGCCTTCTGTCATTTTGTAAAACGTGAAAATAACTAACATTTGCCTGGATCTTTACAATTGACAAAGGGATTTTACAGCTGTTGTCTCATTTGGCTCTCGTAACAGTGTATTAATCTCACTTTAGAGATAGGGAAACTGAGACCCTTAGTGCACTTAACTTTATCTACATAAGTCTATGGAGAGGAAGTGGTGGAGTGGAGATTCCAGAGGCCACAACCATCATCCTACTACCTAACACTGCCTCAGAAACATCTGCCCACAAGGGGTTGCCCTCTGTCATTTCTAAACTGAGATCTTTAAGCCATCTCTGTGCTTTCCTGTATGTTTCAGGCATAGGTGCATCTGGAGACTGCCAAAATACAAAATTCTGTGGGACAGGACCGGCGTCTGAACCAGAGACTAAGGCTGTCTCCAGCTTTATCGAGAGCAAGAAGGACAATATTTTGTGCTTCCTGACCATGCACTCTTTTGGGCAGTTAATCCTCACACCTTATGGCTACACCACAAATAAGTCGAGTAACCATGAAGAACTGGTAAGTGCACAGCCCCGTACAGTAGGACACAGTAGGGCCTCTGCCTGCCTTTTTCTGATTTCCATTTCCCAGATCTGGGCTCCTGCCTCCTTTTGTTCTCTCTTCTCATCCTTATTTTCTTCTTCCTGCTTTTGCACCTTGCCAGATGCCTGCTGGGAAGGCTTCGGGTTAAATGCTGCTTTACCTACATTAATTAACTACCTGTTTCATAAAGTGTCAAGTTGGGAGACATCTCAGGTATTCTTCTATAATATAAATGAGATGATTATGTTAATAATCTGCAGGAATGAGCTTTCATTTCTGTAAATTCTCTTCCAGCTCCGTTCGGCAATTACAGCTTTTGAACCGTGCTTGAAAGAACTTGCCAGCTGTTAGTGGAATATGGCATATCGAAAATAACATGGCTAAATAATATCTGCTCTCTTCTCGGCTAAACACAATGCTCTATTTTCTTCTAAACTCTTCCTCCATTATTTGCCTAGGATTATTTGTCAGGGGAAGTGCCAGTGAAATGCAAGCTGGGGCAGGGAAACTGGGTTTTGTCTCATTCGGGTCTTGCTCTGAAGTTCTGTTTACCCAGGCACCAGTAGGCAGAATTGCTGGAAGGGACAGGGCTCTTTGTCCTGTGAACCAAAGGACAACAGACACAAGTCAAAGGGAGGGTAAATTTAGAATCATAAATTGTAATATCTGTTTTCTTTTTTCATTTATTTTTAAAATTTTAATCAGAGTCTAGTAAACATAGCATAAAATTTACCATCTTGACTATTTTTTAAGCATACGGTTCAGTGGTGTTAAGTGTATTCACATTGTTATAAAATCAAATGCTAGAACATTTTCATCTTGCATAATTGAAAATGTACCTATGAAACAACAAATTCCCATTTTCCCCTATTCCAGTTCCTGGCAGCCACTATCCCAATTCCTATGAGTTTGACTACTCTAACTACCAAAAGAGGAATTGCACAGTATTTGTTCTTTAATGAGTGTCTGATTTCACTTAGCATAATGTCCTCAGGGTTCATCCATGTTATAGGGTGTATCAAAATGTCTTTCCTTTTTTTAAAGACCAAATAGTATCTTATTATATGTCTTTTTCACATTTTGTTTATCCTATCCATTTTTCAGTGGACACTGTGTTGCTTCTATCTTCTGGCTATTGTTAACAATACTGCTATGAATATGAGTATATAAATATCTCTTCAGACTTTGCTTTCAATTCTGTAGGATATATACCCAAAGTATAGGTTGCTGGATCATATGGTAATTCTATTTTTAAATATTTGAGGAACCACTGTACTACTTTCTACAGAGGCTGCACCATTTTATATTCCCACCAACAGTGTGCAAGGGTTCTAATTTCTTCAGTCTTGTCAATACATATTGTTATTTTCTATTTATTTGTTAATTTTTTATAAAACATTATATGCAGTTTCTGGGATATGCTGGGGCTAAGATTGCTCAGTTCTTAATACCACAAGGGCTGGTTACCTCGTGGTCAGGTTGCACCTCCTGTCTCTCTCCCACTGGGATGTGACCCACAAAACACAAGGTTTGGATGCTAAAAGAAAAGGCAATATAGGTCTTTGGGTAGAGGGAGCCCTTCCCCCATAAGTCAAAAATATTGAACAATACCCAAATGCCTTTGTTGCAATGATTTTTTTTCCTCTCTTCATCCAGGGATACTTGTACTAAATAGTCATTTTGTAAAATGTGAAAATAAGTAACATTTGCCTGGATCTTTACAATTTACAAAGGGATTTTACAGCTATTGTCTCATTTGATACTCTTAACAATGTATTAATCTCACTTTAGAGGTGGGGAAACTGAGATCCTGAGTTAACTTTATCTACAGAAGTCTATGGACAGGAAAGTGGTGGAGTAGAGATTCCAGAGGCCACATCCATCACCCTACTACCACCTAACACTGCCTCAGAAACATTCATCTGCTCACAAGGGGTTAACAAGCTCTAGGAGCTATTATCAGTTTAAATTCCCATCCACTGGTATGCTATTTCCCCCTCATTTGTGAGCCTTGTAAGTTCTATTTCTTTAGTAGAGAAATCTATGGAAACAAAATTTCAGTCAAAAAGCCAAGAATCTTCCTTATCACCAGTTGCCATGATATTTGTTGTAGATTTCTACTTTTTACACAGAGGGATCTGAGACAAACACAAACGAAATTTCCAAATGCAGGCCATTGTAGGTATTTCATGGAAAGGGGTTTTCCTTCAATAGAAAAAAAGAGGCTACATACTCCAATTTTTGCCTTGGGTACTTCATTCTCTTATTGGTTCAGGAAAACAGATACTACGTGACCATTTTGCAAGGTTTGCTTTCAAAGGTTAGAGTGTCCTGTGCTATTGATAGGCTGTCTGCTTAGAGCCCTGTGGCCAGACCTAGGGGGAACAAGAAATCAGCAGGGCCCCAGGGCTGTGACATTGCCATTCCGGGACAGTGACTCACATTCGGGAATTCCTGACAACTTCTCAATACTATATGCAGAAATTGTAAAATCAAATGGAGAATGATGGCTTCGAATCTGTGTCTCTCACAGTCTCAGGTGAGAAAGAGTTCTCATAAACAGTCATATACAAGCCTTTTCAATAAGAGGTGGTGTGAAAATTTTGCTACCATGCATCAGTCTTATTGAAGCTACTTAGAGTGTTTTTATGTTCTTGGCGGGGGGGGAGCTTTGATAGAGTACACAAAGATACAAATGAAGCCAACTGCTCCAAGGAGATTTCCATTTCTAGTACTGTTTACAACCAGCAGATACTAATAATTAATCTCTATATATTTACAAAACCAAAAATTTGTAGAAATCATGGTAAATATTATACTATATGACAGACAACTTGGCAATCACTCTGTAAGAGAAACATGACTATATATAGCCCCTTTCTAAACTGCTCTGCAAATTGGTATAGCTATAAGAATTCTAATGTTTTACATGCTTGCATTTTTTTCCATTGGAACTCTTTCCATATCAACCTCTGTACTCCTTCCCAAGCTGCCCGCCCCCTCCCCCAGCACCCACGATGTGCTAGGGCCTTAATCAATCTTGTTGGGTGCCTACTGTGAATATATGCCTATAGGAAATTCTCTGGGCCCAGGAAGGAGAAATTAAGCGGGCAAGAGTTTTTTATCCATGTGTATTATGTCCTACTGGTAAGAGTTTTTATTACTTTTACTAGAAAAAGGGCAACAGAGAAATTGGATCTCTGTGACCTTGCAATATGGTGTCAGAAGTGGAGAATAGTGCAGTCAAGGGTCCCACCCCTGAAAATAGAAGTGGGAGCTGGAAATCTGGGGAATTTCCATTTTATCTTCTCAGAGAAGACCAAATCCATAAGCTAAGGATTACAATTGTACACTTCTCATGTATATTTCTTACTCTTATCTATTTCCCCATAGTCATTGCTTGTGGAGTTATTAAAAAATTAAAATTCAAAACTTCTTCCATCAATAAAGAAGGGGCAACAGGGAAGACCATTTCCCACCCCACATTTAGGATTTGAGAGAAGGAAACTAAAAAAAAATAAGATAAGTATAGGCTGGCTACGGGAAGAAGAAATTGTTGCAGAAAAGGAAAAAGAAAAAGAAAAAAGACAGGGCGCCATTTACATGTTGAGCACAGCCTAGGGGTGATCCAGATATTTCAAATAAAAGTTAAGGCCCCACATGGACCGTTTAGTACAGAGTTTCATTCAGAGAAACACAGCAACACATAAGGATGAAAACCAATTAGAAGCCATTTGTGTCTAAAAGAGACTCTCCAAAGAGGAGTGTGGTTTGTAAATCACAGCAACACTTTCCTCAGGCCTTGTCTCTTTATTTCATCACGCGCGCGCACACACACACACACACACACACACACACACACACACACACACACGCTTCCCTGAATTCTTCCACCTCTCACTCTCACCTTCTTACCAGAATTTCTTTCTCCAGAAATCTCCTTTCCGACTCTCCCCTCTGTCTTACAACTTCTTCTGTTTTCTATAAACCGCTCTTGTACCTCTTCCTATTGCAAATGATTAAACAAGCTTTCCACCTGGTGCCTCTTCAGCCTTTCCTGCCCGTTATCTGAATTCTGGACAACACAAACCCATGGACTGCGGTAGACTCAGAATCTCTTTTCAGGAAGACAGAGAAAAGGTGAATGGCCAAAGATAGAATTCTCAGTAGTGTGTGGAGAGAAGGCAGAACATTTGCGGATATGTGTTTTTTTTTCTTTTATCTTAGCCACATGTAGAAAGTCCTAAGTGCCCTAAGAATGCTGCACACAGTTGCCACATATCATCCCCACAACTACACACCACCCCTTGCCTTTTCTGTTGTTTATTTGGAATTTCACTAGGGCTGTCCCCACCATACCCAAGCACTACCCTGTGACATCTTAGGAGTCACCTGGATGGTGCAGAGCCAGGAAGGTGGAGACAGGATCTGAAACTAGGCTCATCCTGAGTCAGAGGAGTCGATGCACCTGTAAACACAGCCAGGCTGACCTTGGGGATTAAGCAGTGTGGATCAAAGCCTGGGCAGGGTATGGCAAAGGGGCTCTGGTGGTGGTGTGTAGTATCTAAGGGCAAGGAGTGAGATATACCATCCTGGGGTAAGACATAGCACTGGAGAGTCTAGGATAGGGAATATTTAGAGGGTCTGTTGACAGACCTGTGCAAAATTTATTAAATCAATGAGCACAGTCAAGACACTTGGACTTCAGGTAGTGACTTTGCTCTCAGGAAAGGGTCTACTGATCTAGTTCTGAGTGATTTACAATGTGGTGACGTGATACTGGTGGAAGATGTGGGGGCACAAGTGTAACTCTTGCTCTGAGAGTCTATGAGAGATAAGTTTCAAGCATCTTTAAGGAAAAATAAGGGGAGTCCTAGAAGGTATAAACAGGGGGTGATGGGAGAGTCAAGCAGGGAAGGAGAGAATCCAATTCGGGCGGTCAGGCGAGGCCTTGTGGAGAATCTGGCATTTGGGGTTGGGTAGAATTTCAACAGGTGTAGATAATAAGTAGCGATCCTGGTAGCAGTAATTCTCAACCTTCCTAATGCCACGACCCTTTGATACAGTTCCTCATGTTGTAGTGACCCCCAACCATAAAATTATTTTTGCTGCAAAAATAATTAGGAATTTTAAGAACCACGGCTAGAGGAAACATCCTGAGAAAAGTAGAGAGGCTGAGGGATGTGGGGCATGTCTGAGAACAGTAGGAAAACTTGACTTTGACTATAATCTAGGGCGGATGTGTTGGAAAAGTGGGTTAAGGTCATAGTGTAGAGGTTCTCAAAAAACAAGTGTGTGAAGCTTGTGCTTAATTCAGCGAGCAACCAGGAGTTACTGAAGGCTTTTCTGCAGGACCCTGACCATAGCTCTGTGCTTCTAAACTGCATCTGGAAGCCAGGTGGGATCAATTGGATGGAAGATTGGTGAGAGGAAGGGAAACTCATTAGAAGATGCAACAGACTGATTCAGAGGTAATGAGTCTGAAACAGGGTGATGGCCCTGGGAACGCAACTTGATAACTGAGAGAAGGAATATCAAATACACCTGCCGAATTTTACAAGCGCATTTGGGAAAGCATGCAAGACTAGAAATATGAAAGTTAGAACAGTCTTATTAGTGGGAGAGATGATGAAATTGGATGTGAGTGTGTTGGATCTGAGGTACCAGCAGGCTACCTTGATGTAGATGTCCAATAGGAAGTTAGAAAGATACTCTAAAACTCTGAAGACGGATAGGGACAAAATACCAAACCTTGGATTGTTGAATTTATTTTTAACACCAGATATCTGTCTCTACATTTCCCACCTACAGATTCAAGTTGGACAGAAGGCAGCAAATGCATTGAAAGCAAAGTATGGAACCAATTATAGAGTTGGATCGAGTGCAGATATTTTATGTAAGTATCTTTTTTTTTTGCCTCTTCAATAGTATCTAATGCACAAAAGAAGTCAGTGGACTTTGGTGGTGAGCTGGGCAGGAGAGGAAAAGAAGAGTTCCTGGGATCAACAGAGTTGTACAAATCAAAATGACCAAGGATAAAAGAGAGTCTGTACAAATCCAGAATTATACTCTCTAGGGATAAGCCATGAGCTAAAAGAAAAAAAAATTAATGCACTGGCTCAGATCAGAACTTCCCCTGGCTTCAGTTAAAAAAGAACTGGCAAGTTGGAAGGCACAGGAATTAACAGGAAGGACACCATCCACTGACCCTTGGTCAGCTGGTTCAGTTCCTGGAGGACCCATCGGGCTAAGAAAGCAGAGCAGGGTGGGGCCTGGAGAAAAGATGGAGAAGGAAAGAATTTAGTTCAAAGGAGAGTGCACTGCATTCCTCAGCCCCAGCCTCCACCTCCTACATCCTCAATGGGCTCACCTAGATAATATTTTCCCTGTGGGTCATTTTGTTTCAGTTACTTGATATGAGTCATTTCATTCTTGCCTTACAATGTGACCTTGCCTCATCTTCAATTCAATTGAGGAACTTGAACCAAATCTTTCTATGTGCCATACACAGTGCTAGGCACCATGGGGACAGGGAGGCTATAGGAGATGTGCTCCCCATCCATGGGGGCTTCCTGTGAAGGACAGGGAGAAGACAGTGTCCCTGAAACCATCAGCTGAGAGAGTTGATTTCAGTGACTGAAACTTTGTTCCCTGAAATGGGTATGGAATCTGTCCTTTCAAAGTATGATTTCGACATTTGCCCTCATGTTTCACTTGTAGATGCCATGTCGGGGTCTTCAAAAGACTGGGCACGAGACATTGGGATCCCTTTCTCATTCACGTTTGAGCTGAGGGACAACGGCACACATGGGTTTGTTCTGCCAGAAGTTCAGATCCAGCCCACCTGTGAGGAGACCATGGAAGCTGTGCTCTCCATCCTGGATGATATACATGCAAAGTACTGGCCCTTGAGTGGTTCTGGGATGCTGACATCTGGCACCGTGGTGCTAAGCTTGCTGTTGCCCTTTGCTCATCTTCTCTGAGTGTGTCCTACCTGGCCCGCTCAACTCAGGATGGATGTGGTTGGAGGCAAGGCATGCTGTGGTTGCAGAAAAATCAGATAATTTAACTAAATTATTTTCTATTTTCATAAAGAAGAATCACATTTGCATTTCAATATTTGTTTTGCTGGTAATTAATTTTTATAACCTTGTAAGAGTTTAGTGTTACTTAGTGATAACTACAATAATGCTATAAAGCAAACCCCTCTAAAGCCCAGTGGTGGGAATGAACAGTCAGGGAGGAAGTTCTGCTGATCTTGGCTGTGCTGGCTTATGCATCTGTAGTCAGTTTCATGGCAGCTGGTTGATCTGGCTGAACTCACTCTGGATGTTGGCTTGCTGGCCACTGGTCAGAATGGCCTCGGCTGGGATGAGGAACTGTGCTGTGCTCCATGTGTCTTCTCCTCCAGTAGGCTGTGCCAGGCATGCACTCGTGGCTACGGCACAGGAGAAAGAGTAACAGAAGGGTAAGTCCCAATGCTCAGGCACTTTTCAAACCCCTGCTTGCATCACATTTAGCTAACATCCCAGGAAATTCCGTGGCCAGGAAATCATGTGGCTAAACTCAACTTCATGGGGTGGGGCAGAGCACAGGTGAGTAAGAAATGGAAGACCTGTAACATCAGCGAAATGTCATTCCCTGGTGCTTAATGCCATGCTCTTCACAGAGCTCACAGGTTTAACTTCATATGCAGGACAGCTCAGCCAGAAAATAAGGCAATTCAACTAGATTGCTATTATGCTATCTGGTTTTAAACTTCAAGAAGTTCATAAATACCAGTGGGACCCCATTGCTCTTGAAATCTAATTAAAAGTCATATGATGATGAAATTCTGATAGTTCTTTGTGTGTGTTCGGTTAATTGTTTGTGTTTTATGATCTCAGCACACACTAAAAAAATGATGTAGAATAGGTTTTCTGATCTGGGGTCTGGGGATTTTTTTTTTTTCTCATCTAACTTCTCTAAAAATTTTGCTTATGCCACTGAATCAGGTTCTACCTTAATTTTGTGTTAATGAGTTAGTAGCAGCATACTCAGAAGATAAGTTGTATACTCTCTCTAGATGGTTATGGCTGGTTTTATTAATTATTTGTTAAAAACAAAATGTTGAGAATCTACTAGGCTTTGAGGTTACAGTGGTGAATAAGAGAGATGTGGTCCCTACTGGTTTGGAATTTATATCCAGGTGGATGAGCTCAGGAGTAACAGACAGAAATAATTGGAATGGACACACTGTTTTGTACAGGCACTCCCAGCTCTGGGACAGCCATAACAAGCAAGAATGCAAATAAATAAACTAAACATTGCAGCTTATAACATGTGATTTGGAAGAAATAAAAAGTAAGTGGAGAGGTAAGCAAAGGCCATATTGTATGTTCACGTATTTATGCGCATTTAATTGTGCTATCTCATCTATTAGATTTTAAGTGCTCTTAAAGTAGGGTCTATGATTGTCATTTCCTATGTATCTCTATGTGACACCTTGAAATAGCGCCAAGTACTTGTCAGGCTTCAAACAAATGTAGCTTTGACCAGCCAATAGGGCATCCTTGGGTGTTCAGTCACCCATTTCTAAATTTCCTTGTTGGTTACAGTCACAATACACTTCTTGGTTGTAACCCTTTTATTGCCTTTTTTGGTCTTCTTTATTTCTTCATGTTTTGCTAGTGTGTGGCCAATAAGGTCAGAAAGGAAAATGTCAAGGGCAACAGGGTTTAATGAGTCAGAGAACAGCTATTTACATAAAAATACCAACTCCACAATTGTGGCACTGTCAGGAGAACATAGCTTTGTTTCATCAATGGTCAGCCTAGAAGGGAAGAAAAGTGGTGTGACCACCCAGTGCTGTATTCAAGAAGAAAGCAGGGGAGCTATGTTGGTTTAGATTATCAGTTTTAATCTTGCCTGTCTTTTAGTTTCCAAGGCTATTTTAAAAATAATTTGGACCTCTGGGTACTAACAAAGCTCCAATCTGCAAAGTTTAATTCATGTCCCAAGATGGAGCCCATGGGCAAATAAAGTTGGAAGAGAACAAATGGAAAAGCAGTTGGCTTGCCTGAAAACTTCCACATGGATTATTTCTGACTCCAGGACACAGACATAGCTTCCTTGAGGGGCTTTCATATCTCCGAAGGTATGGGACACTGAGGGACATGATATATTTCTTACTTCTTCTGAAAGTTTTTGACTTCTTGTGAAAGGATTCTAAGAACAAGGACAGAAAGATGATGAACAGCCTTCTGATCTTTTTAAAGGGTGTTTTCTACTTGCTGGTCTAAAATGGTGATCATTTGGGAAAATTTCCCAACTGATACAACTAATACCATCTTGAGAATATCCTTTGTTGTGGTGGTTTTGAACTTGGGATTTGACTTTATACTATTTAAAGCTAAGAAGTTAGCTTGTTGCTGTTTCATAGATGTCTGTAGAAGACATGAAACTTCCAGAGTTAAAGGCCATTATCTTTCATGGCACACCAAGCAGAATGAGGACCAGCATGTTTATACTGGTTCCCTCTGGTCCTGGGTTCTAGCAGGATACAAAGAGTCCAGACGCCCCACCCACAAGCATCGAGTTTACACAGAAGAAACTCTGAGCTTGAGACCCCACTGCTTATATAGCAAGCAGCAAGCAAGCCTGAACTTGATCAGTCAAAGTTGTTTGCTGCAAACAAAACTCTGAGAAATGGCACAGGCAGAGAATGGTCAGAGCTTTGTCTTCTTGGCACAGGCAGGAAGATGTGCAGGAGAAAAGAGAGGGGCATAAAGGGCTGTCTGCCAGCAGGCGTCATGGATCAGATTGAATTCTATGAAACGGCTGTTTTCACAGGTCAAAAAAGTCCAAATCTTGGTGACTCTCTGTGCTTCAATTTAACATCATCCCAGGGCTAATGGAAATATGTCCACAATGCCTTCTCTTTTATTTTTAGGAAGTTCGACTAGACTGCTTTTTCTGTTACTATTTCTTTCTTCCACCAAACTCTTGTCAGTGCTTTTCTTCATAACTATTCCTATAAAGGATCTAGATCCTCTTGACTTATAGGTAAATTTAGAGTTTAAAATGATGCATCTGACAAACTCAGATGGTTTCCAAGCCTCTAGCTTCAATTTTTTTTTACAGCAGTGTCAAAAAAATGAGTTATATTTTTGTTTCCACTATGTATGAACAAGCTCCTACCTCCTTTTTTTTCTTATGCAGTTTACCAATCTCCTATGTTACTAAAAATACATTCTTCATATCACCCCTCATTATCATCCTTATCTTATGTATATAATTTGAATCTGTCATAAATTTATTATGGCACTAAGTGAAGTCCACTTTCCAAGTATATTAAATTGTAATACTAAGTACCAAGGACTTTAAAACAACTAACATTAATAATTATTAATTTCTGTTATGATGTGCAGCGATCAAAATACTTTCTGTTACCTTATGTGATACTCATAGGAACCCTGAGTCAGGTACTTCTATCTATTTTCTGGAGAAAGTGAGACCAAGGGAGATTGAGAAACATGCCTATGGCCACACTGTTCTTAGTAATTGTTGATTGATTAGATAATTTAGAGGGAAAGGAATTTTCCGGCTCTTGGATGTCTGAAGTCCTCTCTAGAGGACACTGTCAGTGCTTTCCCAAACCTCTTCAGGCCCCTTCTCCTGCATCCTTCTCCAGCTTTGATATGGTTTTTGCCTCCAACAGCTTACACCTGTGTGACTTTTTCCAGTGACCGCCGTTGGGCCACTGCAAGTATTTTGCCTGCAGCCACAGAGAGCTAGAAGTGTGTGGGCGTTACACTTGGCACCAGCAATCCTCAGCCCCTGTCTGGATGGCTGCCAAGGAGTGCAGTAGTATGAAAGCCCAGTTCCCTGGCATTGGGAAGTGTAACCTGTGTTCCGGAGATACTGCAGGACAAGGCCGGAGTTCCCCTCCAAAGCAGTTTCCCAGAGGTGGCACCCTTGCTTGGCTTCTTTCTTTTCTTTGTCTTCCGTCCTCATTCCTTTACCCACTTCTCTTGGAGGCACCTCCTTGATAAATCACCTGAACGTGAATCCTTACATCTCGACCTGGTTCTAGGGAACCCGATGTAAGATAACCCCCTATGGAAATACTACCAAAGCATCGTAACTTTTTAATTTCCTAAAGTGACCTTTCATATAAGTATTAGGATTGTTCAACACTCAAAATATGCCTGCGGATTACAAATGTTGCATAGACAGAAATATTTCTATTTTGAAGATGTTATCGTTCGAGAACATGATGCCGAGTCTTATTTCAGATAAGATTTTACTTCAGGAAAACATGTATTTCCAGTTAAACCTCTTACTGAAGACACAGTAAAAAAAAAAAAAAAAGATTAGTCTTTATGGACTTGTAAATTTTGAAGTATGGGTGTTATGATAAGACTTTATGAGGAAATAATAGCCACTTATTATAGTTTTCCACTCCACTGTAATCAAGGCTGCGTAGTCTTTTCTTAGCTACCCTGACAAAGGAATTTTATTTCTTTCTGAGGATTCATGTAAAATAATAAAAAATAAAGCTCGAAAGAGCTTTTATGGTAGATGTATTAACTCCTACCCTGCTGGCATGTTCCCTTCCTGTGGAGCTCTAATTATATTTTTTTCTTCTAATTTTTTCTTTTTCAAAAATACATTGATGGGAGTCAGCTCCAAAATGATGTTTCAGATCAAACATGAGCAGTATTCTT
Organism: Perodicticus potto; assembly: GCA_963574655.1. Lineage (NCBI taxonomy): Eukaryota > Metazoa > Chordata > Mammalia > Primates > Lorisidae > Perodicticus > Perodicticus potto. The sequence continues at coordinate 44,564 of CAUYRH010084576.1, forward strand.
TCTCTTTACATAGAGTGTACAAAAACCAGATTAATGTCTATTCACATCATGGGTTTGGACTTAGGAAACCCAGTTGAATAGGTGGAGGATCCTGAAAGGATGAAGTGGAATGTCGGGTTGAACCCAGGTGGCAAAAGGTCCTGAATGCCAGACAGCGCAGACATTGTCTCTACAGCCTGTGGGGAGTTCTGATGCTCTGCACAGGAGGCACACATGGGCTTCTGCAGTGTAAAGATCACTGTGGAAGGATGAGCTGGAGTGAGATAATTGGAGGGGAGAAGTCAGGCAGAATGTTCAGAAAATATTACACCGTGTGCACATGAACTGAATAAGAAAGACCTGGGTTGAGTTAGTGCCCATGGAAATGGAAACAAAGGGCCAGAAACCAGAGGGATTATTCAGAAAGATTCAGTGTGAGATCTACTCAAACATTAAGATGTGAGAAAAGGAGGGTTGAAATTATTGAAATCAGTCACTTAGAAAATTGTGATATTATAAGATCGTGAGAACTTGTCTCCAATCATTCTTTTTTTTTTTTTTGAGACAGAATCTCACTATACATGCTTGGTAGAGTGCTGTAGCATCACAGCTCACAGCAACCTCCAACTCTTGGGCCTAAGCAATTCTCTTGCCTCAGCTGTGACTACAGGTGCCCACCACAACACCCAACTATTTTTGGTTGCAGTTGTCATTGTTGTTTAGCTGGCCAGGTCAGGTTCGAACCGCCAGCATTGGTGTATGTGACTGGCGCCGTAACCACTGTGCTACGGGTGCTGAGCCGTCTTCAATCATTCTTATTTCTTCCTTACCTGGGAAGGTGTAATAATGCTGAAAATGGACTTACAGGTCTGTGGGAGCCAGAAGAGAAGCAGAGTGGAGAAACGAGGAGCCATTTAGTGTCTAGTAGGAGGCAGGAAATGCAGGACTGTCACACTGACCTGGCATTTGAAGTGAGGATTCGTTTTCCACCTTTAAATCAGGTGTTGAGTCACAAGCAGCCTTCATTCGAATCTCAGGTTGTAAATTGTGTTCAATATGGAAACTTAATAAGAGCTTTTTAAAAGTTAAAAAGTCTCATCTCCACCAGTTTCCTCTTGCACATACTCTAATTTACCCTATGACATTTACTTTATAATTAGGTTGCAAGTCTATCACTTTAAAGGTTGCCTATTTTTTCTAAGGCTGTTGCTTCAAAGATTTGTTGTGCAGCAGAATTCTTATTTCAAATAAAAATTTACCTTGAAGCATGATACATAAATTAGATAGAAACAGAACTGCTCTGTTGGACTTGGGGAGAGGGCTGAGTAGTGATTTTGGAGATGTCCACTCATCCCCAATTTCCCTGTGGTCCTGCAGCACTTGGTACTTAAATTGTGGCCCAGAGGCCAGCAGCATCAGTCTTAGCTTGGAGCTTGTTGGAAATTTGAATTCTCAGACATCAGAGCTTGCATTTAAAAAAATCCCTAGATAACTTGATGTTCTTGAAAACTTAGGTAGCACTCTCCCCAAAGAGGAACACAGCAAAGGACAGCACTTCTGGGCTTGCCGAGCTGCATGCTGTCCTCCCCTCCTGGCATGTCTGGCTCAGGGTGGTCTGATGTGATTGTCAATGAGCAACCATTCCGTGACTCCCTCTTTTAGCTCCTGGTTTCTCAGCATTCTGCTGTTCTGGGGGCAGTCGGATGTCTCACAGTGGCGTGAATGGGCGGGCAAGTTGGCAAGTATGGATGAGGCCTCTTTCCAAAACATTGCAGTGGGCCCTCTGCAGCTTGGCTGCCTGCCGGGCCTCTGTGCTCACACTCAGACCCAAGCACACTCACACCACCAGGAAGAGAGGGTTTGTCTTCTTCCTCCTGTAAGAACATTCCATTGCCCCCTCCCTATTATCACCTTCCCACTTGGCTGGCGTCACTTCTGGTTCTCCAGGAGCTCTCATCCCCTTCCCCTGGAGGACAGGTTTCTTATCACAGCCACGAGGCACCCTGACATGCAGTGAGGAGCGAAGAGAAGGTTCGTTCCATAGCATCTCAGGAGAAAAAGAAACTGGAAAGTAGGATTGTTGTGTGAGATTAGCCACATAATCACCTCCAAGAGAGGAGAAGGGGGGGTGGTGTTGTGTCACATCCTTTTTGCAGTTGACCCCTCCTTCAAGTCTTCACTGGCTTCTTGCTGGAGGGTGGCGTTTGGATGACTGATCTGGACAAAGGGTCATGATCCCACAGGATTACCTGTGGCTGCCATCAGCAATCTCCCTCCAGGTTGAGGACCAAAGTTACAGAAAGTGGATTATCTGTTCCCTGGTAGGCAAAGGTTTCTTGTGTTTGCTTATTTACTTTATTATGTTTATTGCCTTTATTCTATTACTCCAACCCCTTAATCCACAAAGGTCATTTCAGTTGTGGTCCTATCCCCTTCAGGTTGTTTTCCTCTGGTTCATCAAGGCTGGCTTTGCACTCCTGCTGCTGCTCTAGAAGCTGGACACTGGTGTTCCTGGCCCCTGCACGCTTTCCAAGAGAGCAGTGTCCCCGATTTAGCTAAAGTTAGGCACAGTACTACAATGCGACACATCTCCCAATTACTACCTAAAATAGACTTTGAGACTGAAAACATTCGACACACGCCCATAGAGACTCTGGGAACATGAAGTGGGGCATTCTATTCATTTGCTCTGTGCTGGTGAAGAAAGATGAGCAAGTACTCTGTAATGGTGTACAGTGGCACTCCTCCCTCAAACGTCCCAGTTCTTACTCTCCCACCATTTCTTCTTATCAATAGATTTCCTCTCCCTCTCATTTGTCTACATTAATCCAGCTGAGTTTTAAAAATAACAGTAGATGGCCCTTTGTTAAGTCCCCAGGATACTACAACATAGTAGTTAAGAACTTGGATTTTGAAGGCGGGCATCATTGGTTCAAATTCTAGCCCTGCCCCTTAGCTAGTTTGGGTTCTTTGCCCTTCTTTAAATGCACTTTTGACATAGCTTCATCTTAAGTAGGGTAGGTTTCTCCATTTTCTAACTTTAGGTTCACTGTGTGACTTCCTTTTATTAATTTTAAACTGTGTGGAATTATCCCCACACTGGTTCTGAGTCTACAACTTAGCTGGCTTCCTGGGCTGCACTTTTCAGCTTGTTTCCACCATCACTAAGGGAAGAACATGCCCCAGTTAGCCCCCTGGTCCAAAAGTTTTGGAAGACATGTGGAATAGAGCCAGGTCAGCTGCGCTCAGTGTGTTGTGCCCAACCTTCTGTAGACCCACAAGTCTGGGAAATAAAGAAGTGCTTCCTATTTTATGTCGCTGAGAATTTGTAGTCGTTTGCCAGACAGCGTCATTGCAACAATAGCTGGCTGAACCGTCTCTCGGTTTCCTGACTTGAAGGGAAGGGATCGTAATAGTACCTTTTTAATGGGATTTTTGGCATGAGTGGGACGATGCACTTGAAGTGCTCAGCAAAGTGCCTGACACCCAAGAACCAATTGGCACTTACCTGTTCTTACCATTACTGCACACAGGAATTTATGTTCATTATCTTCATCTATGTGCGCTTCAGTTTTCCCATCTGCTAAATGAAAAGACAGGAAGTTTAGATAGGTAAAACCTCAGAAAACGAAAGAAGAAATGTACTATGTAAATAAGAGACTGTCATTTCTATCACTTGCAACAGAGAAATAAATGAGTGAGTTCCTGATGGCCTGCTGACGTGGCCCAGGAATAAGGAACGCAGGAGGGTGACCACTTCTTCACAAGCTGTAGGTAGAAAACACCCATGTGGCCACGTGGAAGACAAAAGGCTTCCTGCCGGGAGCCGATGATGAACATGACAACATGCAGGCAAAGACCTGAATTCAAAGGTAAATGATCTCCAACTTGGACTCAATCTCAAATGTCAGCGTTTTACCACTATTTTGACGTAGCTCAATTCATCTCACACTTTGTGCCTTCTTGTACTTTGGATTTTTTTAATAACTAGAATTTTCTGGAAGGGCTGTGGGGTTGTCACCATGACATTGTCAGAAAAGGTGGTGTCTGAGCCTCCTGCCACAGGAAAGCTGTGTTCCCAGACTGCTTTCACTGGGGTTTCTCTCTAGGGGTCAAGACACAGGACACATCGAGCAGGTGCCATGGCAGAATCTTGATTCCGCTCTGTTTTCCCGGAGCCAGGCTGAAGCAAGGCGTTATCTGAGCATTTCAGATGCATGCCTCTGGAAGTCTAGGATTTTCAAACAATGAATAGGAAATGTGAAGTCAGGGAATGGAAGAGAAGTGGAAAGACCCCTAGCATTCCTTATAGGTGCCAATATTGCTGGGCCTCTCTTCTTCCCAAATTAGCCAGGATGCCCAAATCTTAAACCTTGGCTTACGAAGAAGTCTAGCTTCAAAGGATGTTTTTAATTAAGCAATCTTAAGATCACTTTGCCCGTGTGATAGGATTTCACAGACTTTTAGAAAGTAAACAAAATTTGTACACATTTGTCTGGTGAAAGAACACATACATTTTCAGATTTTTCCTATTTTTCAAGGGATCTATAATCCCCACTTCCAAAAAATAAGAGCTCTTAATTCAGAGAAACATTAGTTAAATTTAAACAATGCAGTTAATTAGCTAAAATCAATTAATTCGGTTAATGAGAATATTTTCTTATTTGTGCTTATGCAGATAAACCTTTTTTTGGTTTTTATTTTAAGGGAAAACTGTTAAGAGAGAAATCCATTATCTTGTTCTTTTTTATGATGACAGGCCTGGTATCTTCCCAGATGTATTTTGTTGTTCTGGCCAAAACTTGAGGACTAAACTCCTCTGGTCGGTAGAGGTGTGCCTCAAAGACACAGATGTGTATGCTGGCCTTCCTATGCTGGAAACCCATAGGTACTTGTCTGTATCTTTGGAATTTTCTGTAAATATTTCATTTGTTATCCCAACACACCAGTAAGGGTGAATCACAGTAAACAATTGCCGTAGAGCTAAGGGCTGAAGAATTCAGAGCTGTTTCACTCCAATGCTCAGCCCACGCATGCATGTGACTTCTGCTCTAAGTCCTCTGTCCTGTCTTTAATGGTGTAAAAAGGTTGGTGCTTCTCCCAGAGATCCCAAGGGCAGGATCCTACTGGTGCCAGGCACTCATTTACTGTAAGCGGCGTCTCTTAGCAGCCTACGGAGCAGAAGGCAGGAGTAATGATCACAGCTCCCTGCACCAGTGGCCTCCCCAACCTAGTTACTCATTTTTAATTAAAATGACAATGCAACACCTTTTTGTTTCCTTCAGGAATTGGTGTGTTCCAATTTGAAGGGGAAGAGAAGAGAGCTCTGTGTGCCCAGATCTTTGGTTCTAAAGACAGAAGGCCTCAAGCAAGTCCTTGTTTTCTGGTTGGTGGCATCAGAGGAGAGGTGATAGCAGGAGCCGTGCACAGAGGGTTTTCCAGGAGGTGGCAGTGCACCCTAAGGCAGGATCCTGGTGGTGCCTGCTTTCTGTGTCAACCAAAGGATATTAGAAGCAAGACATAACATTATAATGCATTCCAGACCACACAGCTACTCGAGTGTCACCTCAAAATGCTTCTTACCAGTTTCAAAGTCACTGTAACCAGAGTGGGGAGATGGAAGTGAGGTGCAGGGTGGGGAGAAATGGGAGGGGAGGTTCCCGCAGACAAATCAGAGGGTGACACTTGGCTCCCCACTTGGGTGAGTGGAGTTTCAATGCTGGCAGACGGGGAGCTACCCTGATACATATTTACAATGTTCCCTCATTCACCTCTGAAGACCAATAAAAGGAAACCGAAGGACTTGTATTGTCTGCATTTTAATCCCCAGGTTTACAAGAAATATTTCATTATTCTAATTCTCAGGGAAATAAAGCATCTCCCCTTTTTTAAATGAAAGGTCTCCTTGTTCAGGGTGAAGAGCTGAGCAAATCGGTCTCTCCCCTGAGAGGCAGGGCTGGCCTGGAGTTCCCAGCACAAGGGCAACGGCCATGTGTGGGTGATGGTGACTGGTGGAGGGGAAAGAGAAAAAAAACACTGGCCACGGACTGCCTCACACATGTGAGCAAGAGGTATGTTCACACTGAGTACGTGGGGCGGGCGGTGGGTGAAGACCGAGGCTGTGATTCCTGATGCCTGATAAGGACATCTCCAGACAGAGCAGGGGTGGAGGAACCAGAGCGCGGGTAGGCAGGTGGCTGGTGCTGGCTTACACAGGCAGTTACAGAAAGGAGCCAGCCTGATAAGATCAGAGCCCGGGGCACGGCAATGACTCTTCCATATTGTCACATAATTTACTCGATGTGTTCATAGCTTGGGACTCTGACTTTCTATTTATACAGTTCTTATTTGTATGTTGTTTTGTTTATCGGTCCTTGGACTTTGCCAGAGACCTCCATATGGATGACAGAAGAGTGAAGTCAGCCCAGGTGGATTGCTTAGGAAATCTGTGCAAAGGAAAATGATATTTAAAGAAAATACAGCCCAGCCTTTAAACGTCTTTGAACTCATCCAGTGTCTGTATGTGGTTTCCCTTTAATTCTTATAGAAAACACATTGCTTTCTGTTTTCCTCAACCCTCTTTCACTGGAACTTTGTTTCGTAGTCTCTACAAATCTGTGAAACTCTTTATTCACCCTCCTTACCTGATTCTAAGCATGAGTATGGGTCTATGCCTTGCTGATAGCACTTGAGATATGCCTTCCTTTGCCTCAGCCAACAGAAGTTTTTAAAGCTAGAAAACAAAGCAGAAAAAACAATACATTTAATACCAAAAAATTAGTTCCGAGTGCTGGGGTGATGTTCTTCCAACAGGCCTCTGCCAGGAGACCAGTCCTTCCCAGCAGTAACCGGTTGCTTCTGGCCAAGGAGGAAGAAGTGCTCATTTTGCAGAGAGGGAGAAACAACTCACATAGTGCAGAACTGGGCTGTTGAAGGGGGCATGGAGGCAGCTTAAAAAACAAATCAACAATCAAGTGACAGTGGCAGGAAGGGCTCAACTGGAGAGTTACGGAAGCAGGTGGCCATTGGGTGTGGATACTCAGCATGAGCAAGGGTGACGGGAAGACTCCCCTGGGCAACGCGAGGCACAGAACATTCAGACTACCCCAGAAGAGTAACGTGCAAGAGGAGAAATGCAGCGGAGTCAGTGGGGGTGATGAAAACGATCAAGAAAACCTGTGAACATTTACGGTGAGGCAGCAACGTCTTGCCAACAAAACAAGCAGGCATTGTGCAGATCACAGAGAAAATGCGAGTTGACTCTCTGCCCTCTGCACAATAACAGGAACACAAAAAACACACAGGGAGAGCCCGAGATGTGAACTGGCCCTAATGAGATACCAACTACCCACCATCCTAGGGAGAGGATGTATGGACCACCCTCAGGTCATTCTTGTTTCGTTTATCTAAGTTGGTCACTTCTATTTACTTTTTATGTTTGTGAATCCTCAGGATTAAGTTATCTCCTAAAAATGGCTTTATGTTCGAGTCCCCATGGAAGGTATCAAGCATTTGCCTGATGGCTCGAATATCTGAATCCAGGTAGTTTCTATGGACCATCTGCAGGAGTGTTATAGCATTAGCCATATTCAAAGACATAAATATCACCCGTGAAGACTGAGGAGTGGTGCCTCAATATAAATCACAGAAAAATGGTGTCACCAGTTTGCACAAAAAGGGCACAAACACTTTGAAAAAAGATCTTCATTCAAACTCAGTGTGTGAGACAATGTTTCTACTCTTCATGGCAGACAGAAGTACACAGTTCCAGAACATGCAGCAAGCCTATAGCTTTTGAATATTCAGAAAGAGTTAAATTTCACAGGCCAGTGCCGGAAGTTTGGTGGGAAGGATATTGAGACATCTTTTATGGGAGCATATTACTGACCTAGGTTTTCTTGTGGTTGTGTTGTTGGTGGTAACATTTGCATTGAGTCAGCTGCCAGATCTGCAAAAAGCTTATTCTTCTATTGTTTTTTAAGCTTAAAAGCATAGGCCTAGGAGCAACATCTAAAATCATCTGCTCCAAATTTTAAAATTTTAGCAAAAGAACTCTATAAAAAAAACATGAACAAAACCAAATCTTCATGAAACCTTATACAGTCAGGGTTATTTGGTTTTATTAGGCAAGAAAAACTAACGAGCTAACTGAAGCATAAGGGAATTTACTGAAAAGATATTCAGACTTTCATATGATTGAAGGAGGATGGAAGTGTGAGAGTTGGAATAAGCAGGAAGCAGGAACAAATGTGGCGACATTGAACTCTCACCATTTCTTCTGCCTTGTAGTCACTGGTCTAAGGGTTGAAGTCTAGGGAGAGAGGGTCTGATTAAGCTGGGTTTATATGCTCGGCTGCGTCTGAGTGTTGAGAGCTTCCAGGAGAAGCCAATAGCCCCAGTGGCTGGCAGTCAGGACATCATGAGGATGCGAACAATATGGAGGAAATAATTCTTTAAATGGAAATTAGGGTGCTGTTAAAAAGGAGGAATGTAATCCTAGTATTCTGGGAAGCTGAGGTGGGTGGATTGCTTGAGCTCAGGAGTTCAAGACCAGTCTAAGCCAGAGCGAGACCGCCGTCTCCAAAAATAGCAGAGTGTTGTGGTGGGCACCTGTAGTCCCAGCTACTAGGGAGGCTGATGCAACAGTATCCCTGAGCCCAGGAGTTTGAGGTTGCTGTAAGCTATGGTGCCATGGCACTGTACTGAGTGTGACAAAGTGAGACTCTGTGTTAAAACAAATTAAAGAGGAGAAATGATTGCTGAGAAGCCCAAACCCATCCCCCACCACCAGCACACACACAGATGAACAAAACTGAGGGGAGAAAGGGTGGAAAGCTTAGAGACCCAGGCCTTCCTCACCTGTTATGAAAGTGTCTGAGACTCTACAGGGCACAGAATGCAAACTGCTCACCTGGTTCGTCTTCCAGCAATCTTGGCGTTAGGAGATCTATTTCCCCCACATTTTCAGGTAACCGATTCCTGAAATTACCTCGTGGTAGTTTCCTTCAGGAATTCTTATTTATCATAATTATAGCTTAAATATGAACTCTGAACATTGACTGTTATCAAGATCCTCTCGTGGAAATCATTTCCACTCAGGTCTTGTGCTATGACGGTACTTCCTCACCTTCGTTTACAGTAGGTGTGACCATGTGTTGTTATCCAAAGAGATGAGTGCATTATTGCCAGACAAATTTTGTTTTAATTTCAAAAAATTAAGGGTGTACAAATATTCTAGGTTACATAGATCTTTTTTTTTTAATGTTTGAGTTCCGGCTATAGGAATCAATCACCCAAACAGTCTTCACATTATCCATTAGGTTTGTTTACTACCCTTCCATGCTGCCCTCTCCCCCCTGGGTAATTTCCACTGGGCTTTACTTCCCTCTGTGCACGTGTATGCTCTTTGGTTAGTTCCAATTTAATAGTGAATACATGTGGTGTTTGTTTTTCCATTCTTGAGATACTTCACTTAGGAGAATGGTCTCCAATTCTATCCAGATTGTTGCAAAAGGTATTATTTGATCTTTTTAATGGATGAGTAGTGTTCCATGGCATACATATACCACATTTTATTAATCCACTCATGAATGATGGGCATTGGGGTTAGTTCCACATCTTTCCTATTGTGAATTGTGCTGTAATAAATACTCAAGGGCAGGTGTTTTTTTGATTAAAAGTTTTCTTTTCCTTTTGGTACATATCCAATAGTTGGACTTGCTGGATCAAGTAGTAGGTCTACTTTTAGTTCTTTGAGGAATCTCCCTACTGTTTTCTGTAGAGGTTGTACTAATTTGTGGTTCCACCACAATGTATAAATATTCCTTTCTCTTTGCATCCACACCAGCTTCTGTTGTTGTTGGACTTTTTAATAAAAGCCATTCTAACTAGGGTAAGGTAATATTTTGTTGTGGTTTTAATTTTCATTTCCAGACAGATATTTTAAGAGCCAGTGCACAGTTTGGCACACTTTCTGCCCACTGCTCCTGTGATCAGGCAAGGACGTGGCAAGATAAAGCCTCCATCAGCCATGGTCTCTGATTGTAGTGGAAAGACTCCCCTGTTGACCCCTATTGGAGTTGTTGGGTTAATCCACTGAGATTTGGGGTTGATAATTTCTGCAATCTAACCTAGCCAAAACATACAGATTCTTTGTGAAGGAAGAATATTTGGTTTGTTCTATTAAAAAAGAAGGAGGAGGAGGAGGAGAAGGAGAAGAAGAGGAACAACAACAACAACAACTAGTCATCCTACTGTGTTTGCCAAGTACTTTACTGGGCAGAAACTGAGGCTCAGTGAATTAGTAAAATCAATATACCAATTCATGATAGTTATGTACTCCAACCACCTTCTGTGGCAGGAATCCACTTAGCTACCTCCCTGCTTTGGAACTGGACTGATGTGGGCTTGAGTTCATGGTCTGCCACTTGCAAATAATGAGATCTTAAGCCAGACACATAAGTCCTCTAGACCTCAGGGCCTTCATTTGTAAAATGAGAACAATAATGTTTTTCTGCCTTGCAAGAATATTGTGAGGATTTGAGGTAATGCTTATAAAGCATTTATCACAGAACCTCGCATGTTGAGGGTATTTTGCTTGTTGACCTTCTGACTCTTCGTGGACACTTCCAGATTTTGTATGGGTTCCTGACTAGGGAAGAAGCATATTGCATCACCTAGAATGCAGCCGAGATGGCGTATTCTTTATTAGAAGCCAAGTCATACCTAACAAGCTCATGGTCAACTAGAATTCCAAGATATTTTTTAAAACTAAAGATTATCAAGTCAAGGTTCTTCCATCCTGTTATTACCAAACCAATTGTTAACGTGATAAAAGAATCTTTATCGATTCCATGTAACCTGACTGAGTTTAAGTGTATCAAACTCCTTCAGTGCCACCGTTCCGTCATCTAATGTACTAGCTAATCCTCGTAGCTTAAAGTGTCTGCTGAATCTGAGCAGTATGCTGCCTCCATCATTAATAACTATTGTGACTAGGGCAAAGATACAAACCATCTTCAGGATGATAGACTTTATAAAGTGACACTCCCTGGAGCATGTCACTTTCACCAGTATAGTGGGCACCCACAATGTGCTCTGCCAATGGACCTTGCTGGAGAACCATCTCTTCTTTCTTGTGGCCACAAGGGCAGGCTGCTGGGATGTGTGTGCACAATGTTACATCCTCTCCAAATCTTTCCTCCCTGGCTAAAGTGGGTTGGTCCACAGCTTACTAGACACCAGTGGACCTATCAAAATTCCTTCTCTTGGAACTAAACCTGAGTTAGTGGAGCCCAGCCCCGTCTCCTGAGCGGAAGGGAGTGAACTACTCAGGTGTGACTACATTTCTCCCATGGGGCCTGGAGATTAGAGAAGGAAGCCGCCTTCACGGATATGAGAGAGAAGGGATAATGTGGACAGCCTTCCACGGAGTTCCGCCTGAGCCCTTAGCCCTCTGTGGCACCTCAATTCTTTGTAATACACTCTTTCTTTTGTCTTGTCACTTTAGTGGGTATCTGTTACTGGAAAACCACAGAGTTCTCATTAAGTCAGTAACCTTCTAAGTCTCACGAGCCGTTAGCTTGCCCCACGGTTCCCGGCTGTCCTCCGCGTGCTTGTTACTCTGTCCTTCCTTCCCCACACCAGGGGGCCTCTGTTCTAACTCAGGTTCTCTAGAACCAGAGCCTGAGGAGGAGACCGCGGTGGTCCAGTCTCCTAGGGGGTGCTCTTCAGGAAGGAGCTGGCCGGGAGTGATGGGCCCCAGTGGAAGGAGAAGGGGCTGAGCAAGGAGGTGATGTCTAGACTTGCTCTGGGGCACAGGAGTCTTGGAAGACTGATGCAAAACAGATTGGCGCCGCTGGAGGAAAGCGGGCTAGGTTTTTGTGAGTGATTGGCTGGAGGACAAGAAGGGTGACAGGGCAGGGAAGGTTCCGTCAGCCAGCAGTGACCACCTGGCAACAACCCCCTGGCAGCTAGGGGAAGGTGCTACAGGCTGGCAAAGAGATTGTGGGGACATTAACAGTGTCTACACAGCTCTTTTTGTGCTGACTATCAAACCACCTTCCTTATTCTCACATACTCCTTCAAGGACAGTTCCTGCCAGACCTCTCAGGACACAAAGGACCTAATGAATACCAGTTGTCCTTTTCTGCCCTTTGTTGTTATATTTATTGTTTTATTATTCCATAGACTATGCTGCAATTAGCACCAAGAGTAGAAACTGTTACGTGGAAGGGGCCCACGGAGGGCAGGGGTGAGTGGTAGCAGCTGTGGTGGCTCTGCACACAGTGTTTCCCTGTAATGTTGCTGCCTGTGTCCATTTCTCCTTTCCTGACTCCAGATTTCCTTTGGGGAAAAGCCCTCCTTCCGAGTGGGAGCCATGTGTCCCTGTTCCAGGGCTGAGCTCTGATTAGCTCAAGCTGATCTGCAAAGCCCACCCAGCCTTTCCCAGGCCCATCAACTGCCTCTGAGATGAGCACAAGGCCCAGTTTGGACCGAGATTTGCAAGGAGACCTTCCCCAGAGGTCTCCGGGGAAAATGCTTCCTTGCTCTTATTAAAGACTAGGAAAGATGCTTTCTCTTCTTCTCACAGGCATGGGGAAAGGATGCAATGAATGAAATCATCACATCCTTTCCCCATGCCTGTTAGAAGAGCTGTGGAACCATTTCTGAAACCCAAGCCTGAGACCAGGCTGAAAAAAAGATTTGACACCGTAAGTGGACAAAACGCTCTCGAATGGTACCTCTGAGAATATGGCGAATCTCTGCCTCGAACCATACCTGAAGCCAATTACCTTGAACCATCAGAATGTGAACCAACGGATTCCATTATTTGCTTGAGCTAGTTTCAAATGAGTTTTTGTTTTTTGAAACATAAACTATCCTAAGTGATAGACTGCAGGGAGTGGGAAGAGGAATGGATTCCAGTCGGGGAATGTCACCACCCACTTGTTTTTGGCAAAGTTTCATGTGTAAACCTCCCCTTGAGTTGCCTAATTTGTTCAGATTGAAAAGCAGGAACAGACGATTCAGCAGCCCTGATAACCCCTCCTAAAGCACCCTGACCTGGATGCTGAGTGCTGAGTCTTCCGCTACAGGCATCTGATTTTAGGATTTGCTTTCTTGTATACCAAGCCATTGAAATAACATCAGTTTCATTTGGAAGACCTCCAATTGTCAGCAGAGCCTTGCACAAACAACTCCCGCAATGAGAAGCAAATGACCTCTCCCGTGGGGGTTTCTCCTGAAGTTTATTAATAAAACATTTGATTGAAAGTGTGCATTAATACCCTTCTGAAATGACTTGGGAAATAGTAAAAGTGCTCAAGATGGCTTAGTAGTTACATGTATCATTTTATACTGTGCCCCCTAGTTTCTTAGCTCTGAGTCCAGGTGCAGGCTGGGTGCAAGAGTCCACTCAGGGCCAGGCAGGGGACTCCAGGACTCATGACATAGTTCATTTGTCTTTATCGTTCTTGCTCCTCACAACTCTTCTAGAGCTGTCTACTGTAAGGGCTGTGGAATTCACCTCATGACTGAAAGGTATAGAGCCCCTAGATGATTTTTTTAAAATAATAATCCTAGTTATTATCATAGTTAGATAGCTCTTTGTTTCTTTTCTCCATTTACGGTGCCTAATGCCATCTTTGCCCAGATGGAGAATGCAATTAAAATAAAAATAATGTAATATAAAAATAAAACAGAACATATTGCTTTTGCAGGGCAATCTGGGCCCAAGATTTTCTGCAGTGGAAATTACTGGCTAAATAAACCTATCTCCTCATTGACACAAAGCTGAGAAGAGAGATTGGTTACAACAAAAAGAGAAAGAAATATGATTATTTCCTAAATTGAAGCAAGAGAAGTTTTACCCAAAAGGCAAATTATTGAAGTAGAAAGGCTTTTTTTTCTTTTTCTTTTTACATAAATACCATCAGTGAATTCAATAACATCACATGCAGGTGCTCAGGGAACAGAACGATGAATAAGAAGAAGTCATCTCCCTGGAGGGGCTTCCTGTTTAGTGGGGGAGAAAACATGTATGTGGAAGGGAAAATAGAACTGCACGGCAGGTGAACTTGAATAAAGAGATCGCTGCAGCTCTACCCTGATAGAGGCCCTGTTCCCTTGGACTGCTGCATAAGAAACTCATCCTTCACAATAAGGCATTTCCAACACAGAGTGGCTGAACAATAACCATGGCCACTTAGTCATCATAGACATTTTACCTCAGTAAAGAGCTTTTTGGTACAAGTAGCAAAAAGACTCGGATGTGTGAAAATAGGAATTTGTTGGAAGGATCCGTGTGTACCTTACAGAGTGCAATGACCCCTTAGGCGCTAAGAAAGAAGGAAATAGGGCCTGGAAAATCAGAAAAAACTAAAGGAGCTGTTGCCAATCTTTTTTATGGCTGTGTGGTCTCTTGCCTCTACCTTCTTCCGCACACCTATATGTTTTTCTCGTTTTATACCAGCTCCTTTTACACATGTGGAGCATTACAATGGCACAGCCCTAGAATCACATCACCTCCTGGCTTCAAGACCCCCAAATAACAGATGATCATACTAGTTCCAAATTCCTAGAAGAGAATCTCATTGGCCCAGATACGGTCAGGTGCCCATCTCTGTTTTGATCCGTTTATGATCAGTAAAGGGACTGCTGGTCAGTACAAACCTGGCTACGACAGCCCACCTATTTGGGTGGGTGGTTCTTGGAAAAGAGGCTGGTGACACATCAAAAAGGTCTTTTTCTATAAACCAGGTTCCAATTTATGATACTCATTCTTGGCCATTTACTAAATTATTTCCCTTATGATTATTTCTGTGGTTGAAAGCCATAGCGGTATCTTCATCCTTCACTAGAGTTTATTCTTTATCTCTTTCTCATTTCCAAAACTTGAGACCATGGCTGATAATAAGTATATCCTAAAGTCCATATCCTCAGCAGAAAGGCCTATCTATAATCTTTATTCTTTTCAACTATTCTGTCTTTAAAACCCATACACATGCTAACTTAGAATATCAAAATTAGTAGAAACAAAGTTTTACCTAAAGGAATTCTAATTCTGGATGAACAGGAAACTTGGGAAAAGTTAAGTTGCATACCAATAGAAATATCCAAAAAGTCATAAAAAGAGAGAAACACACAATTGTGCCATGGAGTCTGATTGGAGGACATTCTGCAGACATGGTTAAATGTTTCTGCTGATATATCGATTATACCTAACTGATTGTACCTCTTTTGTTTTTTGTTACTCTTAAAATTTTTGAGTGTAAATGCAGGGAATTGGAGAGAATAAGCCATAGCATTTCTTGAACAATTACTACACGTAAACCACGTATGTAATGTAAGGATAACTATTTAATTCTTACGTTAGCCCCATGAGCAGATATCAATGTTATTTTGCAGATGAGAAAATTAAAGCATAAGGAGGTTGATTGGGTAGAATAATAGCTCTGTCCACTACTCAACATTTGCCTGCCCATACTGACCTCTCCCTTAAATTTAAATATATCTGATTTTAGGATTGCAGAGCCACAGAAAGGAGGACAAAAATGCCTAGAAGTTCTGGGTCCTACCCCTGAAATCACTAGATTTTAGGATTTGAAATCACTTGATTTTAGGAACCTTAAGAACGTCACTTCACCTCCACCTGCCCACTTTCTTCACTTACGACAGTGGGACCCGCCACATTAAAGAGCGGCTGAAACAAGATTGACGTCCCTCACGCCAGACAGTCCTCCGCAGGACCTCACAGTTGTAAGTTCTCTGCTTCTTCTCACTAGCCGTCAGGTGAGTATCAGAGAAATAATCAGTAATAGTAAAATAGTATCCTCTGTTTCCCTTGACTTTCCAAACCTAAAAACAGCTTGGAAATTTCTATGAAACTTTGGGTGGTAATAGAAGGGAAAAGTTAGCTCTATTTTTAATAACTTGGTATTTTGGCTCGTGATTGAATCATCACTGTTCCCCCACAGCCAGCTCCTTCTTCCTGTGTGTGTGGCTTTCCCCTGCTTGTGCAGACAGAAGGTGGAGCGCGGTCACCTTCTGAGAAGACCCTGAAATCCTGTCCAGATGAGCACCCAGCACTATGCAAAGACCATGAAATTGGATGGCCTCAAGAGCTGGGCTCCTGCCTCAGCTCTGCCATCACCAGCTTAGCAGCCGAGGCATCAGATCCCGTCTCTGGACTCCAGTTTTCCTGTCTATAAAAGGAGAGGGCAGGAGAAAATATCTTCCAGCTCTCATGTTGTATCACCCTGAGCGGGAAGCAGAAACACTAAAGGCATTCTCTTTGAGTCCTAGTCTTTCCTGCTTTCTGAGCATAACAGACACAGGATCAGTACACAGGGGAGAGCACAGTCGACCAGGGTTATTTCCCACGTGACAAGCACATTTCATTATGACGTTTTCTGGTTTATTCTGCATATTCAGCTGACTTCTACTCTAAAAAGACATGTGCTTTAAGGGGTTTCTTTTCATAGAGAATATCTGAGAGACCAGGACCCTGGCATTTCACAACTCCAGGTATGAAAGACTCCTCTGGACTGTGCAACTTGGGGGGCTACTATCGGGATGGTGGGTGGGCGGTCTGCGGCCACAATGCCACTGCTACTTATGACTATGACACTCAGTGAGAGGGCACAGCCTGAGTAGCACTTAGTTCATGTGGTTCTAATACAGATACTTGAAATCCCAACTTTACTACTTACTTGCTGTTGATCTTAGGCAAAGTACTTAACCTTGCTGTGCCCCTGCTTTCCCATCTGGAAAAGAAGGTAATATATATTCATTCCTACTTTACAGGGTTGGTTGTTGATGATAAAAGGATGCCTTTCATATTTAAAAAGTTTAGTAGAAATCCTAGTACACAGTGAGCATCCAAAACATGTGAATTAATAAAAACATACTTTTTTAAAAAGCAAAGTTTTGATTATAAAACACAAAGATCCATTTTCCTGTTGCATAAGCAAAAACAAGGATGGTTTTTCATTTCTTTGAGTTTTCAAGCAAAACTATGGGCATAAAATTCAGAGCAGGGCCAAATTGAATTTCCAGGAAAGCAATATCTGAGAAGCTTTTAAGCAAGAGAGGCTTGATGGCTGAAAGGCATAAACACATCTTAACTTTGGAATCAGAATGGGAGCAGACAGCATGGCTGGCCTCTGACCACTTATTAATGAACTTCCACACGCACGAAGACCAGGGAAGACCAGATTTAATTCCATTTTATATGTTTGCTCCTTGTTCCTTTATTTCTTTACCGTGCTGAGATAGATCCCCAGAAGGAGTTTAGGAAAACGGAGTGCTTTCAGGGAATAAAGTTATCATGGGGAATGTGGCAGTGATGGAATATATCATTTTAGACACTGTGGTCATGCTGCCTGCTATGGTTTGAATGTTTATCCCCTCCAAACCTCATGTTGAAATTTGATCCCCAATGTGAAGGTGATGCCTGTTGGGAGGTATTGAGTCAGGAGCAGGGGAGAATCCTTCATGAATAGATAGATTAACACCTTCCCTGAGTGGGGGATCGTGAGGGAGTTCTCACTCTATTACTTCCCAGGAAAGCTGGTTGTTAAAAAGAGCGTGGTACCTTACCCACTTCCTTCTTCTATTGCAAAGTGATCTGTACACATGCCAGCTCCCCTTGGCCTCCTACTGTGAATGGCTCTCACCAGATGCAGACGTTGGTGCCAGGCATCTGATGTGGTCTGCAGTACTGTGAAGAAAATAAATCTCTTTTCTTTATAAATTACCCAGCCTCAGGTATTCCTTTAAAGCAAGCAACACAACATGGATTAAGACTATGCTTATTTGGGGGAGGGTCACACGTATAAATAGCTACAAGAATCAGACGTGCAAAATAACTGAGTAAAATGGACTAATGTGAGACTGTGAAAGATTAGAAAATACATTTCCTGTCTAAAGAAGACAACTGTCATTCTGCTTCAGACTACGATTGCTGTGCTCATTGAGTGCTACCACATCTTTCTATTTTATAAAAGAAATTTTAGCGCAAATCTCTCAAATTTTTAATCAATAGCAACTCATGAAAAAAAGTCCAAAAAAATCACTGGAGTCCAAGTTTTATCCAAACTGTGTTAGCCATGTTTGTACACCCAGCAGTAATCAAAGCTCCAAATCTACAGATGATTGGTGAGACACACATCAGTTCCCAAACTATTGTTTGCATCAAACACATTGTGCTTAGCAATAACATCTTAAAAGAATAAACAACAGAAATTTCTGCTTTCAATCATAAGGGGATAACTGGTACCAAACCTTTCCCACCATAAACAAGTATAATGATGGTCAAAATACATAAGACATATATTTACAAGCATTAAACAACAGGCAGCAAAGGACTATGATCTCTGAGAGAAGGAAAGCACATAGGTTTCCATGGTTGTCTGCTGGGAGACACTTTCCTTTCACAATGTAGAAAATTGGAGCTCAAATGACATACAAGTCTTGATGAGTTGAGAAGGCAGAGAATAGAGTTCCAGGTGGCAGAAGTACCTGGAATTTTCAGGGGCTGTCCCAGAAGTTTACATGAGGATTTGCCATAGGTCCTTGCCTGAAGGTTGGGCTGGAAATTTTCAGGGCAAGATTCAACAAGGTCTAGCAGAGAGCACGTGCTGTGGAGCTGAGAGCAGAATGGAGAAATAGGAGGTTGTCCAGTGTTGGGAAATCAGAGTTCCCACACATACAGTGTGAAGATAACTCACAGAGTATTTTGGGTAATCACTTGAGAATCCTGAAAGGAATAAGTACCAGATCCTAAAAAAAAGAACCACACCACAAGATTAAGGTCAAAACTGACATAGCCCTGCCCTTAAAAAAAAAAAAAAGAAAGAAATCCTGACAGACCCTATAGTCTTCTCTAGAAGTAATTAAGCTTCTCATAACAAAACTGAACATTCTGTAAGAGAAAATGGCATCACTCACATACCTACAAAAGGTTCATCATACAGTATAAAAGTAATAGATATGGTGAAGAGGCAGGAAAATGTGACTCATAATAAAGAACATCAGCAATAATAAGCCAGACAAGACAGATAAGAACATGAAAACAAATATCAGAATGAATTCACATCCTTAAAAGAAAAAATGGTCATAATGATTGAACAGATGAGAAATCTAAGCAGTAAAGTTGAAACTATAAAAAATGAATAAAACTATACAACTGAAAAGTATTATATCTAAAATGAAAAATTCACTAGGTCAGCTTAATAGCACACTAGAGATTACAGAAGAAAGAATAAGTGAACATAAAATGCATCAAGAGAAATTATGCAATATGAAAAACAGACGAGAAAGATAAAAAAGACATTAATTTTTAGGACAATATTATGCAGTTTAACATATAGTAACATATGTATAAATGGAGGTCCAAAAGTGAAGGAGAGGAAGAATTGGGCAGAAAAATACATAAAGACATATATGAAGAAATACATGAAGAATTAATGCCAAAGGGTTTACTCAACTTGGAGAAAAATACCAATATATAAATCTAAGAAACTTAACGATAGCTAATTGATGGCTAATTTTATATATGAACTTGAATGGGCTAAGGGATGACTAGATAACTAGTAAAATATTATTTCCAGGTGCAGATGTAAGAATGTTTTAAAAGAGATTAGCATTTGAATCAATAGACTAAGCAAAGATTACTCTTACAAATGGTGGTCGGCATCATCCAATCCATTGAGGACCTTTATAAAATAGTTGAGTGGAAGAAGGGAGAATTTGCTTTAACGGTCATCTTCTCCTGCCCTTGGACATTGCCATCCCTAGTTTTCAGGTCTTCTGGGACTTACATTATTCACCCTCTGGTTCTTAGGTCTTTGGTACCTTTGGTTTTCAGGTCTTCAAACTTGTGCTGAATTACACAACCAGCTTTCTTGGTTCTCCAGCTTGCACTTGGCATATCATGGAACTTCTCGACCTCTATAATTTCATGAATCAATTTTTATAATCTATCAAATCTACCCATCTATCTACACATCTCCATCTATCTCTATCACTAGCTTTCTATGTGTATATATTGGCCGTTGGTTCTGTTTCTCTGGAAAACTCTAACATACCAAGAAAATAAAAAAAAATTACATAGACACATTATAGCAAACTACTGAAGTAAAAAATAAAGCAAAAACCTTAAAAAAAGTCAGAGGATAAAAGAAGGCATATTGCATTTAAAAAAGTAATGAAGAAAAAAATGACTGATTTCTCACCATAAACAAGACAATGCAATGACATTTTAAAGTACTGAAAACAACAAAAATAACAATTCTCCACCAGAAATCTATAAGCTGCAAAAATATCCTTTAAAAATGAAGATAGTTCAACCACAGACCACCTACACTTGTGAGCCAAAAGAAAGTTTGAAGTTATCATTTAGGAAACAGCTAGAAAAATCCTAATATGGTTTTCTTTTAGCATCACTGAATAAGTGCTTCTGACCTGACGCTGTTCTACCTTTGCCTATTACTG
>CAUYRH010084577.1:0-56676 GCA_963574655.1 Perodicticus potto
TTTTTTGAGACAGAGCCTCAAGCTGTCACCCTGGATAGAGTGCTGTGGCATCACAGCTCACAGCAACCTCCAATTCCTGGGCTCAAGCGAGTCTCCTGCCTCTGCCTCCCGAGTAGCTGGGACTACAGGCGCCCGCCACAATGCCTGGCCATTTTTTGGTTGCAGCCGTCATTGTTGTTTGGCAGGCCCGGGCTGGATTCGAACCCGCCAGCTCAGGTGTACGTGGCTAGCGCCTTAGCCCGTTGAGCCACAGGCGCCGAGCCACTCTTTTTATTTTGTAAAATTAAAACGCTATACCTTTTTTTTTAGAGATAGAGTATCACTTTATCGCCCTCAGTAGAGTGCTGTGGCATCACAGCTCACAGCAACCCCCAACTCCTGGGCTTAGGCGATTCTCTTGACTCCACTTCCCAAGTAGCTGGGACTACAGGTGTCCATCACAGCACCCGGGTATTTTTTGTTTGCATTTTTGGCTGTGGCCAGGTTTGAACCCTCCACCTTGGGTATATGGGGCCAGTGCCCTACCCACTGAGCCACAGGTGCCTCCCTAAAACACTATACCTTTTAAACACAACTCCCCATTTCTCTCTCTACCAGCCTCTGGCAGCCACCATTTTTTTTTCTTTTCTTTTTTTTTTTTTAAATACATGTATTTTATTGTTCTTCATTACTTTACTTTCTATCTATATGAATTTGACTATTCTAGGTACTTCATATGAGTAAAGTCATATAGTATTTGTCTTTTTGTGACTGGATCATTTCACTTACTATAATGACCTCAAGGTTCATCTATGTTGTGGCATGTGTCAGAATTCTCTTTCTTTTTTTTTTTTTGGAGACAGAGCCTCAAGCTGTCACCCTGGGTAGAGTGCTGTGGCATCACAGCTCACGGCAACCTTCAGCTCTTGGGCTCAAGTGATTCTCCTGCCTCTGCTCCTCAAGTAGCTGTGACTACAGGCAGCCGCCACAACGCTTGGCCATTTTTTGGTTGCAGCCATCATTGTTGTTTGTTGCACCGGGGCTGGATTAAAACCTGCCAGCTCAGGTGTATGTGGCTGGTGCCTTAACTGCTTGAGCCACATGCGCCAAGCCAGAATTCTCTTTCTTTTTAACGCTGAATAATAGTTCATTGTATGTATAGACTGTATTTTGTTTATCCATTCATCTGGGTTTTGTTGTTGTTGTTGTTGTTGTTTTTGAGTCTCACTGTGTTGCCCTCGGTAGACACAACTCACAGCAACTTCAAACTCTTGAGTTTAAGTGATTCTCTTGCCTCAGCCTCCCAAGTAGGAGGCTATAGTAGCTGGGACTATAGACGCCTGCCATAACACCTGGCTATTTTTTGTTGTTGTTGTTGCAGTTGTCATTGTTGTTTTAGCTGGCCCAGACTGGGTTGGAACCTGCCAGCCTTGGTGTGTGTGGCCGGCGCCCTACCCACTGAGCTACAAGAGCCACCCTGTTTTTTGGGTTTTTTTTTTTTGAGCCAGAGTCTCACGTTGTCATCCTCGGTAGAGTGCTGTGGCATCAGTGTCAGAACTCACAGCAACCTCAAACTCTTGGGCTCATGCAATTCTCTTTAGTAGCTGTGACTACAGGCGCCCACCATAATGCCTGGCTATTTTTTAGAGATGGGGTCTCACACTTGCTCAGGCTGGTCTCGGACCTGTAAGCTCAGGCAATCCACCTGACTTGGGTTCTCAGAGTGCTAGGAGAGAGCCACTGCGCCCAGGCGAGATGAATATCTTTTGATGGGCACTTGTGATGCTTCCACTTCTTGGCTATTGTGAATAGTGCTACATTGTACAGGGGTGTGCAAATCAACAAATGATTTCTGAATGAATGAACAAATGAATGAATGAGTAGTGTAGGAAGTAAAGGGATAAAACTGGGGCTGAGACACCGTGCAAGTTATATGGCTTGCTCAGTTTTTATTGTTGTCTGAGAATCTGTCACGTTTCTAGATCGTGGCCTATAAAGTCTTCATTGACCCTCCATCCTACATTTTCAGGCCTTACAAAACAGTAAAGTAACAGCCACAAACAAAGCACTTGCTCGAACTTGGCACTAAGATAGTCTTCACATCTTATCAGCTCACCAAACTGGAGGTGTATAGCATGGCACCCAGAGGAGGTGGTATTAAAGCCGGGCTGGGACAGTGGGTGGTAATGAAAATGGGGCGATTCAGGAGAAGGAGAATTAATCTCTGTGCTTTTTGTTGGTCATTTGCAGAAGAGCATGTGGCATATAGTCAGCGGCTATGGGCTTTTGGTTAAAATCTTCAGTTGTAGCTACTGAGACATTTGTGGCTTGCCATACACTAATCTACAGTTGTTTACTTCCTAGGCACAATGATTCTATACAGTGTGTCTCCTACAATCCTGTTACCCACCAACTGGCTTCTTGTTCCTCCAATGACTTTGGTAGGTTCTGATTCTTGATGTCCTGGCCTGGAAAAACTGAAAATCTAGGCTAAAAATGCTGCAATCTGTCTAGGTTGTAGTGATTTTGTTCTGAGAGAGTTAATTCTACTTTTTTTCTTCCAATGGCTGAGGGGAGGCTGATTTAGCTGGCATGGGCCCAGTTTGAACCTTCCAGCCTCAGTGTATGTGTCTGGCACCCTACGCATTGAGCTACAGACCCATAGCTCAGTGGGCAGGGTGCCGGCCACATACACCCAGGCTGGTGGGTTCAAACCCGGCACAGGCCAGCTAAACAGCAATGACAACTGCAATAAAAAAATAGCTGGGCACTGTGGCAGGCGCCTGTAGTCCCAGCTACTTGGGAGGCAGTGGCAAGAGAATCGCTTAAGCCCAAGAGTTGGAGGTTGCTGTGAGCTGTGAGGCCAAGGCACTCTACTGAGGGCGACATAGTCAGACTCTGTCTCAAAAAAAAAAAAAAATGTGCAGAAACCAAAACAGTGTTTAATGACCTTGACTCTGATGTCAGAGACAACAAGAAAGGCCCCAGGGAAGGAAATGTAGGAAGGATGGAAGGGCTCAGGCCTGACTTGGTGTTTCTGTCTCTGGGAAGCATTCCCAAATGAACTGAGCTACCCAGTTCATTTGTCCCCAACTTTGTGTTGACCA
Source organism: Perodicticus potto (assembly GCA_963574655.1). Taxonomy (NCBI): domain Eukaryota; kingdom Metazoa; phylum Chordata; class Mammalia; order Primates; family Lorisidae; genus Perodicticus; species Perodicticus potto. The sequence goes on from CAUYRH010084577.1 coordinate 3,087, forward strand.
CATCCATGAGTATGTGAAATTCTTCACTGTTTCAACAACTACTTGTGCAACATGTCATCATTATTGTCCTCCCTGAGGGGCTGAACACCTTGAAGAGCTCTTCCGGGCTCTATACACAGCATTGGCCTGATGTTGGCACAAAGGAGGTGTTAGTAAAATGTCTGGGGGATGGAGAGAGTGAAGTGGGGGGAGGTTATCTGCATTAAAGGTTGATTCTGGTTTTCAGCTCCATCAGTTCTGTCTTCCTTGCTAAGAGGTAGTGGGTACAGTAGGAACCATTGTCAGACGGGAAGTCAGAGATCCAGTCCCTCTCAGTATTTCAGTTTCCTTATCTACAAGGAACCTGCTGCTACCTCGTCTACTTCACTGATACGCTTCTGAGGCTCACAAGAGAGAATGTCATTGAAAGCATATTGTGGCTCAGCCCTGTGGCTCAGCGGGCTAAGGCGCCAGCCACGTGCACCTGAGCTGGCGGGTTCGAATCCAGCCCGGGCCCGGCAAACAACAATGACGGCTGCAACCAAAAAATGGCCGGGCGTTGTGGCGGGCGCCTGTAGTCCCAGCTACTTGGGAGGTGGAGGCAGGAGACTCGCTTGAGCCCAGGAATTGGAGGTTGCCGTGAGCTGTGATGCCACAGTACTCTATCCAGGGTGACAGCTTGAGGCTCTGTCTCAAAAAAAAAAAAAAAACTAAAAATGAAACCTTGTTGTAATCTCCTTGCATAAACAGGAGGACGTGAAGTGCTCAGCGAGTGCCAGTGTCCTGCCAGACCTTTCCTCACCATCTGCGGGGTGTCACCCAGCTTCCCTCTCCCACGAGACACGGTGAGCCTTGCTGTGGCCTGCTGAGCACCGTAGGAGGAGGACAGAGCCGCTCATCAACCCGCCTTAGTCCCTCGGACAGCCTGGGACACATCCCAAAGGGAGCACATTGCTGGGCGCGAGCTTAGTTGTTGGAGAGGGGCGTCAAGAGATGTGAATAGCTTGTTGTTGAAGCAAAGGAAAGAAGAATCTGGAAAGTGCAGGGTGCGGGGTAGGGAGAGGCACTGCCCGTGGCCATCAGCTTGCCGGATTTCCCTGGAAAAGTGGGGTGCTCCGACTCACATTCCGTGAACATTTGAAATACTTGTAATGAAATCTCAAAGGCTGAATTCTACTTTATTTATAGCTAAAAAGTTTAAGAATATATAGATGTGGGTGTGTATTATGAGCGTGTGTATGAGTACACTAGGGCCCTCGGAATATATAGATATTTTTATTTATAAGAAGAAAAAGAGGAAAGAGGCTCCTCTGAAGTCACAGAGGGGAAGATATGCAATCTGGTTTAATGTATTCTGGCAAAAAAACATTTATGGCAGATTGTAAATTTTGTAAAATATTCACACACAAATATAAAATATTCTGGTTGAAAAAAATTTAAATGCATTGCCTCGAACAAGGCATATTTTGGGCTAACTGGTTATAGGAATAAAAGTCCTATGTTATGGCCTGTAGGCAGAGGACGCTGAACTCTGCTCTGCACACTTGTAGCAGGGAAACCCTGCCGGTCACCCCTGGCTTTCCCAGTGGTATTTCAGCAATGGGACCCCGGTACACAGAGCCTCCTTCTCCTCTGCGCCTCTCACACCCTTTCAAACGCAGTGGAATTATATCTGAAGGGAACGATGGGGCAGCGGGACTCCAAAGCCTACACCGGGAAGAAGGAAGGACAGATCTGCCAGAGAAGGGGAAGCTCCGCCACCCCAGTGTGAACTCATGGTTGGCATAATGACTGCCCCGGCCATCCTGACGCACTCCGGTCCGCTGTCCCCTGGCCGCCTGGCTCCTACCAGAGCCGTGAAGGGAAACAGCCTGTGCTACAGAGAAGAGCGATATTAATTTAAAAGGCTTGTTGCACCATTGCCCAACTCACACTGGCTCTCGTTCCCCCAAACTACTGTAAATGCCTGGTACATCTGCCCTGAAGCCAGCGCTCACGACAGACCTTAATTCAAGACAAACAGCGGGACACTGAGGACAGCCCCTCTTTGAGCACTGAGCCCGTTACTGCAGATCAGAGCTGGCGAATCAGACATCCAGCCTTCTGGGGGGGGTCCCTTCTCGGTCAGAGAGCAGGGTGGGAGAGGGGGACACCTGCTTGTCCCTCTGCACTAGGGCGCACCCGGTCGTCATCATCATTACCGGCCTTTACAGACCAGCTTTCCTCCCCAGTCAGCCTAGAAATGGATTGAGAATACATTAGAAACAGCAAAGATGTGGATCACTTCACCCAGCACCAAGGCCCCGTCTCCTCAAGGGGAACCGAGGGACTTGTGGCTAAGTTAAGCATGTGACATTAGGCCAACAGTGAAGGCCGGCTCTGAAGAATGGCTTATTTGCCTCAAGCCACAGGGAACAGTGGGTACACAAAGGACATTTCCTCTCCCTGGATACAAGGTCAGTGCTGCCTCATCCAGTGAGGTCTGAGGTTAGTGAATCCGCCATGTGGGTGGCGGCGAGGGAAGGACTAAGGGGCAGGCTTTTCATCTTCTGGAGCGAGACAGGCCCAGCCATAGGGAGGCCTCCCCAGGTCTGTGTGAAGCTGGCAGTGCGGAGGCGGCCCCCACGCCCAGCTCAGAGCACACAACGGGCTGACCGGTAGACACTCAGGAGCTGGTCAGGACCCAGGCCGCCTACAGCCTCGTCCTCTTCTGCAGAGGACCCACGGGCACTGTCCTATGGGACCAGCCCCGGGACGGCTCTGCTCCTGCTGCTGACCCGCGAATGCACAGGCCTGGCGCTGCCTCCCACGGGCTGCCAGCGGTAAGTTGGGCAGGATTTGCTCTTCCTGAAGTCTCCTCATCAGACACCGTCAAGAGCTCCTCGGCCGAGCTCCCTGTTCACCGCGCGTCCCACTGACACCCCCACAGCAGAGTCTGACAAACTAACAGTCCCCTGTCAGATCTCCTTTGCTGCAGAGACAGAGGATCGATCCGCTTTCGAGTTTGTGGCTGTTAGAAGTGAATTTCTTCAGGAGAGATGCTCGTTTTTAAGTGAGAACCGTACTTGGTATTTACTATTGTTACATGCGGGCCTTTCCTCCATGGCGTTTGGTGAATTTTGTAGCAAGTCCCATACTGTTTTCCAAAACATGTCTACAATGATGGCAGAGGTCTGTCAAAGGCACACACGTACGAAGTAAACGCGTGTTTTAGAAGATATCCGGAAAGCCCCGAAGGAGGCCAGCTCCTCCCCAGCTCCGAGAGAAGGTGACACCGCAGAGATGCTGGTTAGGGTGCAGACCCTGACTCCGTCTCCCAGGAGAAGGCCTGAGGGTCTCCGTTTCTGCCAAGCACCTAGGTGCCATCCATGCCACAGCTCTGTGGACCATACTTGCAGTGGCAAAAAGCTAGAGGTTACCTGTGCCTTTCAAATCCAAAATCTGAGAGACTTTTCCTGGTGGACAGGCTTGCATGGCAGATGTGCTGGCCAGAAAGCCTCATGGTCAGGACTAGCCTGAACTCCTGCACAACAGCCCACTGCCTCCTGCGGCACAGCAGCGGTTCTCACTGGAGAACTGAATGTGAGAAACAAAGGGCTCTGGTTTGCCCAGCAAAAAAGGATTCGGTCATTTTGCCTCACTCCAAACAAAAGGCAAAGGCAGATTTGTTAAACCCCAAACCAAGTCTCCTGATTTTAGTGACAGCTGAGATGTGAAAGCAAAGAGGGGCCTCCTGTGCAGTATCCTTATTAGGAGAGCAGGTGGGACGGGGCAGGACTCCGGGGCCAGGGAGACCCCGGGCACAAGCACAGGAAGGGCTGGTGCTCAGAGGACCATGGGGAGGGGGAGGGACACAGAAGGAGCAGCCACTCCCACCTATCTGGGAGCTCAGTGTGGGCAAGACCCACCATGAGAACCATCAACCCAGTTTTGCCTTGAAAGAGCAGGAAAAGACAGACATGGGCGCAGCAGCAACTGGGAACCACTCAAGCCACAGCAGGAGAGTGGGTGGCCCCTGGCTTAATAGTTTGTTCCCAGCTCACAGTGGCCTGATGACAGCCTATGTCAAGGAGAGAATGCTGTGTTCAAGTCTAGAATAAGGCATTTAAATGTAGGGGTGGGGATCTCAAGAGATGATCACAAATCCGCAGACTCCAGTAGACAGCTTGGTGACGTGGGAGGTGGTGATTAACTCATTTCTTCATTTCGCCTCATTTAAGCTTCTTCCAGGTGTGAGAACTGGCACCGAATACTGGGGCAGAAACTAAGTTATGCGCTCCCCCAAGGTAACTTCTGCCCTGCGCCCCCAGTGTGCAGTGCGGTCTGCAGAGCACAGTGGCTCAGAAAGCATCAGCAAATGGGGAAAAGAAAGGGTGACATCATGGACCACATGCCAGGCACTTTGCTAAATTGTGTTCTATGCATTATCCAAGGGAAAATGGATTGGTATGGAGGAAATGGTAATTCTTCCTACAGAGTTACCAATTAATTTATTGGTCAGGGCTTATTGTGAAATATCCCGCAAAGTGTTTTTTTTTTCTTTTAGCAAACAAAGAAAAGGAAGGATAACGGGGCTTTCCATACGGGGTGCACAGATTTCCAAATCCATGTAGTGTTCCCGGACACCCTCACAAGAGGATTTACCTCAGTTTGCTGCTCTGGGAGTGAGCGCGTGAGCATCAGAGCTTCCTGGAAGCCAAGTTCATAAAGAACAGTGTTGTTTCTGGCATTTGAAGAAATTCTACTTTCTGGTTCCAACTTTACTAAGCTAGAAATGGAAATGACAAAACTGGGCATAACTTGCACTTCTAATGGGTCTGTGTAGCTTAACAGGTTGCGATAAACCTTATTCTCAGAAAAAAAAAAAAGGCATGTATGTTCAAGCTCTTAAACTCCTGAAAATGGAATGCAGAAATCAGAACCCAGATCAGCTTTCCCCACAGCTGCAGCTTTGGGGGAAGAGTTTGTTGCACCTCCTCCTCCTCAGCTCTACGGTCCTTCTGGGGGCCTCTGGTTAACTCCTGCAGCAGCAGCAGCGGCAGCGGGGGGAGTCAGAGGAAGACTCCCTCCTGCCTCAGACCCTCCCAGCAACTTGATCCAACAACTCAAAGAGAGAACTAAACTGCCAGGGAGTTTATATGTTAGAATGAAATTAGCCTCAATTATTTTCCTAATGGGGAAGGAAAAGCTCTCTCCTGCTGTAGCAAACCAAAGTGTGGGGTGACAAACGGCTCTTCTACCATTTTCATTGCTTGAATTCGAAGTTGTTTTTTGTGAGCCTAACACCCCCCCAGAGGAATTCTGTATTTTGTAGCAAACACCATTTGCATTTGCCGGTTGAGTCACCATTGCCTCTCCGACTGGAGAACTTCAGAAGATCCTGGCATGGTGCAGGAGCTAATGACTGTGCTCCCCAGGAGTCTGCTCCAAAATGTTTTCCTGCAATGACTTGCAAAAGCTCCTAGCCTACCTCTTGGAAAAGCCTCCGAAATGATCATTACAGCAATAGCCATTTTCCTGTGAAGATGAGGTGCATGTATCTCCCAATTCCTCAATTTTATCAAGCAAAATACAAATGCAGTCATGGAAAAACTCTTAGCTTCCTGAGACAAGGCTGCAGTGGAAATTAAAGGGGAAATAAAACTGCTTTCTAAAGTTACCGCACCTAGTCTAGAACTCGGGTCTTTCAGCAAACAGTTCATTACGTTTTGGCGGAAAGAGCAGTAACACTGCGGGAAAGGAGTATTAGCTTGGCAGTCAGCCATCAGAGTTCACAGCCACCCGCGGCAGTTCACAGTCACTGTGCTCCTCGTTTTTCAGGACTGTACATCTCTGAGCATCTGGAACTCCATCCCGACAATGGGGAATATGATATTTATAACACCTATTTTTCTGAAAAGAGTAAATGAGATATAAAATATAAGTTTCCTAAACAGTGTAGTCCCAGACGAACCTCCCTCTGCTCTTCACTGTGAAGCTTTCCATAATCATTTCTAACTCTAGGAAACAGGAAGGGGTGAGAAATAACGAAGAAGCATGATGCTATTAACTTAATAGAGGCTACACGTGAGAGAAAACACTTCCCTTGCTTGTCATGTAAATAATAAGGGACTGGGGAGAACCCGGGCAGCTGTCATGGAGTTTCCTGTTCGTTCACTTGCTCGGATGCTTGTTTTTTTGTTTGTTTGTTGGCTTTGTTGGTTTTGAGAGGTTTTTTTTTCTAATTTTCAGAGCTGGAATTTATTAGAGAGGTGATCTAGAACAAATGTTTCTCTTTGCCACCTGGAAGCTTAAGTTCTGTGCGGCTGACCCTGTGTACACCTTAGCCGGCAGCGCACGGCCCTGGGCATTTCTGATGCTGGTGTGAGCTGTTTCTACCTCACTTCTGCTCACTGACTGCCTGGGACGTTGCTCTGAAAGCAGGAGAGCTTACGAGTCAAAGAAATCCTGAGCAGGTCCCAGTTCTCCTCACCCTACCCCTATCTTGTCGTTTGACTTTGGCCATTTTTTTCCGTCTCTGGGTCCACTTTCTCATGAGCTTCCTATTGAGATCACCCAGACCTCTAACTTAATCCAAAGTGAATAAATAAATCCTTGAGTTAGTTTAGGCATCAGCTGCCCTTGGCAGACATTGCTGATGCATCCCAGTGCTATCCTGTGGAGCTCAGACTGGACTACGGAATCTTTTTCAACCCAGAAGTGGTCAGACACTGTCAATAAACTGTCATGTACAATGGAATCTATTTGACATTCCTTGATAAAGTAAACTAAAATTCACAAATAATTTGATTTATTACCATGATGAAAATTGAAGTATTAACGGCTGCTGATTTTCGTACCTCCGTATCTGTCATGCTGTAGTGTCCCTGCAGGACTGGCCCTGCATGATGGGATTGATGAGTCCCAAGTCCCCCCAGACAGTCATATTTTCATGTGGGATTCATTGTTTACACATAAGAAAACCACTTTGAGCTGTTTTTATCCTAAGGATTAAAGGAAAAGCAGCTTTTAGTTTGCATATGTGACGTCTTTAGGGGTAGGTGTATGACTTTCATTGAGATTTGTAAACTGATAATGCCTTGAAATTCTCCAGTACTTGGTTCATAATTCCTCAAGGATCTAACAGCCTAAGTTGGGAGTGTCCGTTCCTACAACATGTTCTAGAAAAATGTCAAGGAAGAATTTTGGAAAAGAAGAGCGCCATCAGGGGCTGGTGACAAAACAGTGTCGTGCTTAGGAAGAGAAACCTGTCATGGCTACACTTAGAACAACGGGTGCAGGAGAGTCAGGGCGCCCTGAGCAGGGTCTCCTCCAACTGCCACGTCCTCAAGGTCCGCAAATGAAGACAAATTGCTTTTCCTTTTCCAGCTGAGGTGTGCGTTACCAGAGAGTGCTGCAGAGGCAATGCACCAAAAACACGGAAAAGACGCTATCTGCTCCCCGCAATGCAGCCTGTGCGTTTGGGCCCTCAGAGGACACGCCATCCGCCGCCCCAGGGCGCCTCCCCTCCCTGGAGAGGGGGCCCGGCCCTGCGCCTGCCGGACCCTGCGGGGGTCTCGCCCAGGCCGCCCACCCTCTCCGTGTGCCGCAGCCCGATGTGTCCCGGCGGCACTGGCACCCCCTTTACCATCTGGACTTCAAGGGTCTACTTTCCACTCGCCCTCTCCATGGTTTCCAGATCATTTTCTACACTAGAGGAGTTCCGGCTGGAGCGCTAGTTTCTCTAACCAGGACTTCCAAGCCTGTCTTTGTTCTGTCTTTCATTCTCCTTATATCCTTACTTTTTCTCTTACGCACTTTAATTTTATAGGAAGCTATCATAGCCACCCCCTCGGCGTCACCCCTAATTTCCTTTCTCTCTAGGCTAAACCAAAATCCTGGTTAAGCGCTACCACTGCCCACACCGCTCCTGCACATGCACAGTTCCTGGTGGGGCTAGTCCCGGGGTGACAGCGTTAAGTCTCTTACCCAGCTCTCACCCGTACCCCCCGCCCAGCTCTCACCCAGGTCCCTGCCCGTCTCTCACCCGAGCCCCCCGCCCAGCTCTCACCATGTCCTGCCCGTCTCTCACCTGTGCCCCCCACCCAGCTCTCACCCGAGCCTCCTGCCCATCTCTCACCTGTGCCCCTACCCACTCCAGGCTCTTCACCCCTTGCCCTGTCCTCACGCCCCCTCCATCTGAGTGCCTGTTCTTCCTCCTACACAGTAATCTTAATTCTTACTTCGCTGAAAAGTGTAAGTTGCAAGAGAAGGGCTTCCACGGGCACCCACCCTCATGTGCACCCTGTTCTTCACCGACAGTGACTATCGTGGTTTAAGGGTCCAGACTCCAGACAACCCGCCTGGGAAATCCTGCCTCTGCTAGATCCGGGGGAGTCCCCCTCACTTTGCTAATCGTTCTGTGCTTCATCTGTCATTTGCAAACTAGGAATGCTAATATTGTCTACATTCGCGGGGGTATTTGCCGAGAATTAAAGGTGCTAATGTATGCAAATCCCATAAACAGCGCCTGGTGCTCGACGCGCACCGTGTGTTTGCTGCGGAGCAGATTTCTGTGCCTGCTAGCCGGGTCCTCCCGTCCTGTAGGAGGCGCAACCTCGCCCCTCGCAAAGGAGCTGCCCCTCCACTTGAGCACCTTGTCCCCTTTCCCACCAGAAAGGACACTGCTCTAGCAATTCACTCTTCCCACTAGATTTTTTCCTAAAAGTATATGTTAAATAATGTGCCGTCCTTTTTCCAATCTGGACCACCAGATGACCAGCCTATGCCCTTCAAAGTGCCCTTTAAAGATGCCATTTAAAAGTGCAAATGGCATCTTCTCAATGAAAAGTCTTGTGTAATTCTTCTGGGAATTTCCTCCTTTTGCATAACGTCAGAATACGTCAAAGCGCTGTCCACTGTCTCCAATGGGTCTTCCCCATGGTACCCGCCCCACACTTATGTTAACCCCCCACCGCGTCACCACAACGTCCTTGTCCCGAGCACACATGTCCTTTGAAATGCTTCTTCACTGGCACCACAACCCCCTGCACCTTCTCCCACCGCCTGGCAGCTCTTCTTTCCTTGAACCTCTTGTGTTTTTTTGTTTGTTTGTTTTGTGTTTTGTTTTTGTTTTTGTTTTTTTTGAGACAGAGTCTCACTCTGACACCTTCCATAGAGTGTGGTGGCATCACAGCTCACAACAACCTCCAACTCCTGGAATCCTGGGCTTGGACGCCTGCCTCAGCCTCCCGAGTAGCAGGACCACAGGCGCCTGCAGCAACAAAACACCTGGCTATTTTTTGTGGCAGTTGCCCTGTGGTTTTAACTGGCAGGGGCTGGGTTCAAATCGGACACCCTATGGAGCCGGCGTCCTAACCACTGAGCCACAAGTACTGCCCCTTGAACTTTTTTTCTATTCATCCTCTTTTCCTTCAACTCACCACATTCTTAGAAAATAGTAAACCGTAACCTCACAAAGAGAGGTACACAAGAGCATGACAATAAAAAATTAAACAAATAAATAAAAATACAACCCTCTGCACCTGTGTGGAAATCCCAGAATAATCATACTAGACTTTTCATTGAGAAAAGGCCTTTTGCACTTTTAAAAATGCTGCAAAATGCTTACCTGCAGACAGAGGAAGAAAGTGGGGCAATATAATTTTCTGTCAAATTAATGGCAAATAAAGGCTTTCTACTTCTGTACAGATTGCATTTCTCCTTGAAAATCTGCTACCAACTAGCAGGAGGACCAGGAGGTGGGAGCTACACCCAGCCAGGTTTGGAAGATGGGGTTTGCAAGAATTCCTGGCTCAGCTTGAAACACCAGTTACATCTAGTGTGAACAAGTACAAGGTTAACAGAAAATGTCAGTGAGCAACAGTGAAATACTAAATCAGGGCTTGGGGCTGAACAGGGACTCTTTGTCAAATATATGACTTTGGGAAATGTACACGCACACATTCATATTTTTCATGCATGTTTCCAAAATGCCCACCAATGAGTAATGTATAAGTTCAAAAAACAACTTTGTCACAAAGATATTTTTGGACAAAAAGAACCAACTTCATCTTTTTTCACCTGCCAAGAAGGTCTGGGTCTTTCATCTACATTAGAAACATGAGCTCAGATAATGAGATATTCCCTCAATTAGATGTGAGCTGAGTAAATCTCATTCAAGATGTAATTTAAATTTAATGCCTTGTCCCTAAAATAAACAAAGCATCATAAAAAGTTTAATGGAACATAGTGAATCAAGAAAATGTAAAAAGTGCCAAAAAACCATTTAATTCCAACAAAAGCATGTCCCTATTCACTGGGCTATGTTGTCGGAAGAGCTGAGCTCATCATGATGTTTCTGTGTGTGATCACAACACAAGTGTTTTCTCAACTTACCAAACCAGTTCTGAGTGCTTTTTCTTGTCAGTTTTTAAATCATTTTATCAAGTATGAAGGATCAGCTTCAAAGATGACACTTCCCTGTTTAAGAGGGATCTATCCTTTCTTGGCACACAATCTGGGCTTTCACAAGAAGTGACTTTATTAGCCAAGACAGGGATTCCTGAAGAAAAGGTCTAGTACCATCATTTGAACAGAAAAAAAAAAAAAAAAAACCCTGTCTTCCCTGGGTGAGGTGAACCACCTGCTCTTACTTAATCATACTGCAGGACCTGGGCTCTCAGGCCAAGACATAGATGCAGCTTGCTTTTTGTTGTGATGTCAGCAGGAAATAAAGCCTTACTAACATTCAAAATTGTGCCTGCTATTAATGAACTATATCTCCCCTCCCCGCCAGGGACATGCCATGCAAACATCAGGCCTCCGTGAGGTACAGGGGACTTTTCCCTCTCAATACGGCCTCTTGACTAAGTGGAGAAGCTTGGGCATCTTAGCATTCACATCTCAGGAAAACCATTTACTATAGGGATGTGATAAGGTGTATCAACTTGTAGGGTTCCAATTTTCTTACCTATAAAACAAGGATTATAAACACCTACCTGGAAGAAATGTTATGCAGATGAATGAAAATGATGTAGTTAAAGCAGCTAGTACTGGGCTTAAAATATAATTCTCAATAAATAATTAGTTGCTATTACAAAAATAAACACAGGATAAATTTACATACTTTCAATCGTAACTTGGAAGGCAAGCATGTGTTTGTGTATATATTTTCTTTAACAAGTCATCTTTTATAATTCAGAGATCATAATAAATTTTGGTAGACAAGACCCATTTTTATAAGAAGGAGGTGTTCGTGGATTCCGTTTTACAGATGGGCATCGTGAAGCACACAAGGAGACTTTCCCAGTATCACAAAAGAAAGTTTTCTTCTAATGTTTTTAATAATAAAATGATGTCCAAAGTGGACGTTGAAGAAACTACAACTCCCCTCACAAACAAAGCAGATACTTTGGGGGTGGCCTGCGGCTAGGTCATCCCTGCTTTGGTCCCAAGCTGAAGATCCCACATTCATTGCTTCTGATTTGCAAAGATTCGGAACCAGTCTCAGCTGGCACCTCCCTGACAGAAAGCCCAGCGTTCAGGGCCAGACTGTGAGGATAGCAGAGGAAAATTACCTTCAGCAAACCTGTGTTGATGACATTGTACGAGCATGCCACATAAACTGTTAGTTGAGAAACTGGAGTTTCCCCTAAATAATGAATTGATATAGCTGTTTAATTATAGTCTCCTTTTGCTATAAGTGCCAGTAGCCATAAAGAATGTCCCCAGTGTTTGCAGTGGGGACGTCTGTGTGTGAGTGTGTTCTTTCTCACGTGCTTCCTTGGTGGCATGGTGCCCTGAGACAGTTGGAGGGACTTCCTGGCTACCTCCCATTTCTCCTCCCCCGAATGCTTCAGTGTTTTCTGCTGAAATCCCTCTATTTAAAGGTGAGATAATCAGCTTTTGTTCCATGAGCTTGGATCAAAGACAATCTCTGATCTAAAAACAAAGCCAGCCAAGGCTGGGGGGCAGTCGGCCTCTGTACTTACTAGCAAAGAAAAAGACTTTTTAAAAATTCTTTTTCCAGGACTGAAAATTCTCATGCCCTGGAAACCCCAGAAGTAGAACTTAAAGTGTTTCCCAAAGACAAACATCCCTATTATGAGGGGACAGGACTTTGGCAGCCATCTGCAAACTGTGGCAGGCAATTTGGCACCAGCAGCCATCCTGCCTTGTAGAGGGACAGCAAACAATCCCTTTGTCCGAGTCCGCGGGGCCAAGCTGGGCTGCCGAGGCAGGAAGCGCCTTTCAGCCCCCCACCACCACCACCCCCTGGTCAAAGCCTTCTTTCTCAGCCTGATGCTTTCCCAGTGGCATTTACTGATGCTCTAGAGAGAAACAGCCTCCCTCAATCGCTGTCCACTGCACCCCAGAGCGCCTGGCCATGAAAAAGCCCACGGGCAGCTTTGTACTCAGGAAAGGAGGGCCAGACACCTGCAGGGATGCACGTGGCAGGTGTGCGGGTTGACAGGTGAGCAGGGGTGAAAGCTACCACACTAAACACAGGGGAGCAGGGAAGAGTTACCGGAACGAGCGCAAAACGGACTGAACATTACACCCAGCCCCTGCAAACACCTCAGTTACAAAATCTCTGTAGTTTTCACATATTCCCCAAAGATAAGAAATGAAAAAAGTGGTGAAGTGATTGGATGACCTCAAACGTTTCCGATAGCTCTGGTTTGTTGTCTCTGTATTCACCAGAGAATGGTATCAAAACTCTCTTGTGTTCAAAGGAGCCTGGCAACCCCATCCCAGCCTCCTGGGTACACCTGACAGCTGCCCTCTTGGCCTCCCAAGTCCAACCCTGGAAAGATCACTCAGAAACATGCAGGTCCCATTTTCTTCATGTCCCCTCTCCTAAATCAAAGGAGGAAAGGGAAAGGGGTCTATAAAATCCCTAAAGAAAAGGATGTTGTAGATATTTCCATTTCATAAACTGTGATACACAAACCCACTCCACTCCTGCAGCAGAGGCAGGATTTTCAAAAGTCATTTTTGCTACCAGGTCATCCTTCTTCCCAGAAGCCGGGCACGGCTGATTAGCAGACGCTGCTGACAGGCCTGGATTGCCGCCTGGCCCCATTCATGCTCCTCAGAGGCTGCTGAGCAGTGTGGGCCACCTCTACCAGCCATGTACCCTGTGCCATGACTTTCTTAAAGAAAACCAGTTCTCCTTTCTGAGCTGAGCCTCATTTAAAAATATGACTTACAGGCTGGCTCTTCTACAGACTCCTGCACCCTTCACCCAGCTTCCTGTGAATCCCGAGTCTGAACCAGGAATACAAAGATTCTCCTTAGCTCAATTTCTTTTCATTTTCCATCTGCGTGGGGGAAAAAAATGCAACACGCAAATGTATGAAGACGAAGACAGGACAGAGAGATGGACAGGGAGGGCCAGAGAGGGGCAGAGAGTACACGCTGATATGGAGCACACGTCTTCTTTACAAATCATGGTTATATTTCTAGCAGTTTCTTTCTGTTTCGCCAAGTGATCATGTTTTTTTGCTAAGTGATCACAGACTGATTTACTAAAATGCCATTTTAAAGTGGTATAAACCATACTCCATAGATTTGTATAGACCCTGCATGAGGACTGTGCTTTAAACTTCGTGGAGAAAGTTCTAAACCTTTTCCTGGGTAATGTCCTCATTGCTTTTATTTAAACAAAGCAGATAACAAGCAGCATCTTCACCTGTGTCATTAAGTTAAGATGAACATTTTGGAGGAAATTTTTAGAAATCCATAACAAAAATTGATGGACTCTTAGAGAGCCAAAATTGTACGTGATTAGGAAGTCAATCCAGATCTGTTGATTTTACTGCCTTTTTTATTCTTTGTAGAATTATAGGGCTGGCCTCTCCTGCTTTTATCTTCCCGCTGTAATTGAGATTGGTACACATTTGCTACAATATAACTATCCCACCTTCTTTTGGCCATTGCTATCTGTCAGTTAGACGAATGACACCAGCATCTGACTACCTGAGACTATATAAAAGAAGAAAGGGATGTGATCTGAGGACTAGGGATAAAGCCCTGGCATGCTGACACAGCTGTGGTCCCCAGATAGACTCATGCACTTGTGCTGATGCACAGACATGCAGGCAGACACAGCCACACACCTGCTTCATTTTTGTCAGTTCTCACCTTGTCACCTAATTCTTAGGAGTTCTCACCTTGTCTCCTAATCCATAGGAGTAAAAATTAGCAAACCTAAAACATCTGCATTGTCATGGAATATGCAAAGTGACACCAATGAACCTCAAGTTTGTCATTCCTTCTCAGTTCTAGAAAATTTCTTTCCCTACACAACATGGTAGATGGTCAATGAATGTCAGGACGACAAAGAGAAATTCATTTTTACTGTGGAAGTTCAGGATGGGCAAGGTGAGCCATGGACCAAAACAGAGGTTAGAGACGGGCCTCACACACAGGTGTCTGATTTTAAAACAAAGGTACCTTTGTGGCACAGCAAGGAAAACATGGCCTCCTAAACAAAGTGCTGGGTCGATAGGCGATCTGAGTAAGAACCAAAGTGTATTTGAATACTGCATGAGAAAATCAATTTCTGATAGATTTCAGATCTAACTGAGGAAGGCAGACAATAAAGCTTTTAGAGCAGTGGGTCTCAACCCACAGGAACTGTATTAAAGGGTCGTGGGATTAGGAAGGTTGAAAGCCACTGTTTTAGAGGAAAATATAGGAAAAGGTTTTTGTGATCTCAGAGTAGGAAAATATTTCTTAAATGGTACACAGGTAGGTAGGTAGGTGCTAATGATAAAAGAAAAATAGATAAATTGTTCTTTTTTGAAATCAAGAAGTTCTGTTGGTCAAAAGACACTATTCAGATAGTCAAAAGCAAGGCACAGAGTGGGAAAGGAGATTCACAGCACATACATTTGACAAAGGATTCATATCCACAATAGATGGTGAAGGCCTACAATCAATAGAACAATGTGCGTGGCCCCTCGTTATCGTCTGTGGATCGATTCCAGGACTCTACCCAGTACCAAAACTCCCTGACGTAAAATGGCGTAGTGTCACGTAACCTGTGCACACCCTCCTGTATGCACTAGGTT
Organism: Perodicticus potto; assembly: GCA_963574655.1. Taxonomy (NCBI): domain Eukaryota; kingdom Metazoa; phylum Chordata; class Mammalia; order Primates; family Lorisidae; genus Perodicticus; species Perodicticus potto. The sequence goes on from CAUYRH010084577.1 coordinate 18,125, forward strand.
ACGTCTAGAATATCACAATACCTAACACAATGGAAGTACTGCATGCATAGTAGTCATCCTGTATTATCTTTATTCATATTTTTATTGTTTTACTATTTTTTATTGTTTCTGTTTCAAATATTTTTGATTTGCCCTTGATCGAACCCCCAGATACAGAGCTCAGACCATCCAAGCAACCCGATAAAGAACTAAGTAAGAGCTGAACAAACTCTTCTCAAAAGAGAGTATCCAAGCAACCATGAGAAAACGAAAGGTGCTCAGCTTGATAAGCTGACTGCTAAGTCAGCGTAGAGATGCAAATTACAGCCACAGCGCTGTGCCACTGCATACCCTCCAGAGTGGCAGAAGTGAAAAAGATGCAGATACCAGTGTTGGCAAGGATGCAGGGAGATAGGAACTCTCATACACAGCTGCGGAGAAAGTAACTGTCACAGCCCCCCGGAAGGCATCCAGCAGTTTCCTATAAACCAGACTTACACCAACACCATCATCCAGCAGCTCCACTCCCAGGTGTCAACCGTCAGCAGAAATGCGTGCACCCACTTCCAAGAAGTCACAGTCTAGAACGCCTTCCAGAAGTCACTGTTCCCAGCAACACGTCTCATAATAGCCTCAAAGGGTCAACTACAGAATACGCAGATAAATTGTAGTATATGCTCTTCTTAGAACATTATGCAAGACTGAAAATAGGCATTAAACTACAGGAATAAAACATAATATTAGAGAAAGAAGCCAGACAGAAAAGGGTACCTACAGGATGACTACAAAAAATAACAAATCAAGAGAAATGACATACCCCGATAGAAGAGGATGGGTAGGGCCTGGACAGGAGGATAGGGGCGTCTGTAGAATGGAGTTAGTAGTCTGTGGAATTAACAGGTGCTAGGTACCCAGCTGTGTTTTCATTTATGGAAATCTTTTCCTACTCCTAGGTCACAAAAACCTTTCCCTATATTGTGTACACCATGCTATTTAAAAGTGAGATGTGGCCACTCACAAGAAAACAAAATGAAGTCAAAATTTAAAAAAAAAACTGAATCACAATATCAATAAATAACCTTATTTTTCCCCTTGTAGCATAGCCATAACCCCATTAATTTATTCAATTGAGCTCAATGCAATATGATTCAGGACTAAACATTAATTTGCTTACCCTCTAAGTTTATCTTCATGTGATAAGGGCAAGAACCTTTCGTTTACATGAGGTCGTACTCCTTGGTACTGAGGGGATTCCATTCCAGCAACTCAGAGTAACTTTCTCACTGCACATCGAATTTTTTTTTTTTTCTAAGACAGAGTCTCACTCAGTTGCCCTGGGGTTAAGCGTTGTGGCGTCACAGCTCACAGCAACCTCAAACTCTCCAGCTACAGTTATTTCATTCTCTTGCCTCAGCCTCCTGAGTAGCTGGGACTCCAGGTGCCCACCACAACACCCCACTATTTTTAGAGACGGTGTCTGGCTCTTACTCGGGCTGGTCTCGAACTCTGAGCTCAGGCAATCCACCCACTTTGGCTTCCCAGAGTGCTGAGATTATAAGTATGAGCCACCGGCCCTTACATGGAATCTTCTAAAGGAAGGTCAGCCTCTTCTTTCAGCCAATGACATCCCTACTTTTGTGTTTTCAATGTTTATATTTTCCCCTTGGTTACCTGGAGTCTATCTTCAACAGATTTACAAGGAATGGCATATTATTATTGACTGTTTCTGATACCAGGTGTTGGAGGAAAAGTTTTCTGTTACCTCCACTTAAGGAGGTAAAGTATTTCTACTTCATAAACTTTTACCCCAAACGTCTGCATGGAATGCCTTAAAAGTCTCTCTTCTTGTGCTTCTTTCTATGAAGCGTGAAGGTGGTCTTTTTTTTACCCCCAGTTGAAGAGAAGCAGAGAAGCTTATTGCGTTCTCTTGGGTGATTGTAACTCTTTTTTATCTTTGTGAATCATAAAATACTCCAGGAGGGGAGGAAGCACAGCTCCCTTTTCAATTCAGATGAAGAGTGAACTCCGTCTCCATTTCTCAGGCAAGGTTTCCAGCTCTGAAGTGTATTCCTCAGTAATTCACCTGCTCTTTGCTTTTGTTAACGTTGTAGGGAATCCTCCAAACACCCCTTCAGCTCTCCCCTCTTTTTTCCTGAATTGTTCGAGAGCTTTACAAATTCTCCTTTGATATCAGCTGGGTTGTCCAAAGTCTGCTTTGCTCTTCAACCACTTCGATTTGGGTTGTAATTCACATTTTTTTGTTTCTTCTTATCTCTTCTATTTCCCTTTTCATCTCAGGTTTTATTCTCAACACACGCTCTACTCTGAATGTCCTCAGCTCCGTTTCTCCCTGCAGGGCGCACTCGTGAGGTCTCCAGCTCCAAAGGGAAGATTCAGCCTGCTGAACATCCATCCCAATTATCTGTCTAGTGGTTTCCTGGAGGAGAAGCTTCATAGCAGAAATAGGAGGAGATGTCAAACAGAGAAGGAGAATTCCGTTGTGAATTTCCCCTGTATTTTCATGAATACGTTCACAGGTAGCCAAAGGCTGTGTCAATGGATAGTTACCAGACACTATTTTAAACCATTCAAAGTGGAAATTTCAAACAAAAAAGCAAAAGCAAAGTAGAACCATGAGAAAAGGAAAATAAATGGAAATGCGGATTACTGAGACAAGGACCCACTAATTGCTGCTTTCAAACAGTAATGCAAGTAAAATCAAAATACTACTATTCCACATGGAGTCCATAAGGATATAATTGGTGACATTTTGTAAAACTTCAGAGGAGCTCAATTTTCATAAACAAATGCCAAATAGCACACCGCCTTATGTTAAAAAGTGTTACAAAAAAGGTCTGTGAAAATAAACATCACAAAAGGATGGGCCAGTTTAATTGGAATCATGTGGCTGGATTTCAAACAAGCAAATTGTAGATACTCCAAAACCTCTGATAATTCTCTTGTGCATGTTAGAATTCTTACCAATTGAGTGCATTATAAATTTGGTTTGAAATAAAGCAAATGTACTTTTGCTTTGAAATAAACAATAAATCATACAAGTACACCGAGAATGCTATTCAGTGATATTATAACTATGTTAAGGGCCTTTACATGTATGGAATCTTGCATTGTAATATCAAATTTCATGATACAACTTAATTTGACTTTAATACACTAATTTCATAATAAGTAACATCATTTGCCCTTGTAACAAGTTAATTTAAAGTGTGTCTTTTAAATATTTTTTAAACTCTTAAAAATGATATTCAACTCATAATTGAGTGGAATTACTCCTTCTTGATTGTTAAGAATTATTATATTGAAAAAATGATAATTAAACTAGGTTTGAGTATTTAAGAAAATGGCTTTTAAATTATTCTTAAAATGTGGATGCAAAATACAAACGTTTCATTTTCCTAAGTGCCCTGTAGAGGACTTGCCAATTAAGAAGGACCCAGGCAAGGTTGCTCAATTTAAGGATACTGTGAATAATTCTGCACTTTTCAAGGTCACAGAGTTTAGAGGTTTCCAAATGTGAAATTCTTCTCAATTAGGGCTGTTGGTATAAGGACAAAGAGCTTTTTTGAGCATCTATATTGGCATTTTACATTTGGAAATGAATAAATATTCATTAGTACTGCCCCCTTTTTCCAGTTACTTGTATTCAGTGTTATTATGTGTTTATATTATCTATCTCTGCAATATATTAAGTGAGAACCGAGAAACAAGGATACGAGGGGGGAGAAACAAGGATACGAGGCCAAGAGAGAAAATTGATAGAAATTTGGGGACCACTGAAATAGGATCTAAAGTTAATCTTAAAATGTTTTACAAAAAAAAATTGTAAGCTTTAAAGAAAAAATTTAATGAAAGGAAAGAAACAAGGCTGGGTTGAAAAGTGGAATGCAATGAATGTCTGGGAGAGAGAGGCTTTCCCCTCAGCTGACCGGGTCCAGCCAGGCTGACCTCAGAGTAGCCGGCCCTGCCCTCCATCCTCGCCCTCTGGTCACTGTAGGGAAGGCTGCAGCGGCTGCACAGTCTGCCGAGCACTGCACTTTCCTTCCCAAGGTTGCTTTATTTTCCTTTAACCCACAGTAGGTGGGTATGAACTCTTACAGCTTTAAGTTCACATCACGCCAGGAACTGTAGAATATTCTTTAAAGTATTATTTATTCTTACATCACTATCAGGAACTATGATTATTAATGATAGTAATTTTTCCGACTTTCTCCCATACAAACAAGTTTTGCTCATTCTGCTCACCTGCCATTTTCCACCCATTGCCTTGGAAAGACAGGGGTGGGTAGTCTTTGATCTGGTTGTAATGCCTACACTTCCTCCAAGCTACCACCAGGTGACAAACTTTTATCTTTGGTGGCATAAACCCAGTGCCAGCCTTCCCGTTTGCATCAGTGTATCTAAAGAAAATTAATTTTTTTATTGTTTAAATTTGACTCCAATGGCTAATTTCCAATCATTACCAAGACCTAAAATATAACTCAGAGGCATTTTTCAAAATATCCTTAAATACTAACCTCTAATAAAAACAGGCGTTTTTATAACACTTTAATAAGCTTTCTAGGCGTCTATAAGTAAAAAGCTTTGACTTAAATAAAATTGCTTTTCTTATCGGGAAACCCCCGGTGAAGCTTAAACTTAGTGTAGCAATGTCTGTTCTCTCTGTCATGCTGACGTTTGCAGTTTGGCTCCCAATCATCCACCTATCAAATATCACAGCCTTTCTTGTCACTAAACTCACCAGATATGTACGAAATCTAAAGGAACCTACTCCTGTCTGCTACTGTTATTGATCCAAGCTAAACTCCCTGCTTTTGGTATTTACTAAACAGCTTACCAGCCACGCTCCTTATTTTAGGATCGGCCCTTCCAGGATTCTTATGTGTAAAATGAGCAATAGAATGCTATTTAGCTTATCAAGTTTGGGGAAGAATTATCTAAGTAATATATGTAAAATTCATAACCTGTAGATAAAAAAAAACTCCCCGTTTCCTATATTACTATCGGTGCTGGGATACTGTATCTATTACACAATCCTATGCCAAGAGATGGAGGGATTCTCTTTTTCTTAATCTCGTAATGAGAGATAATGAAATTGAATTTAGGTAAAGATAAAATCTGTAGGTTGACTTTAACACTAAAATAGTAAAATCTCAATTCTTACGTTGCTTTCAGATTTTCTTAAAAAACAAAGCTCTTTCTCTTTTAGAGGAAAGAAAATGAAAATGTTAAAGTTGAAATTGCCTAATGAACTCTCATATTGACACTTGATAGTTAGCCAATGACTGGGAAATACTTGTTTCCCTTTTAAGAGGCTGGAAAGTTTCTTTTCTGGCTTTGACAGTCCACGCTAGTGCGTTTCTCTGCAGGGACGTCGATTCCATCTTGGTTCCATTTCTTCCATGACCAGCAGCCACGTTCCTTCTTCTCTCACACGTAGAAGAAATAAACCATGTAGAAATTTTTAATTCTATCTAGATTCAATGTGAAGTTTCCCATAAGTTTTTCTTAAACTCTTTAAATAACTGCAAAAATATCTTTATATCGTGTATCTGTCTTCCAAGAAGTAAAGAGACAGAGTCTTCGGGCTGAGTTCTAAGTTGCCAAGGTTGCTCACAGCCACCACGTCTTTGTCAAAACCCAGTCTTCGAGCATTTTCAGATGGAACACTCTGGCAAAACCACTCCAGTTTCAAATGTCATAATCAAAGACTGTGCTCTTGTCTCTCTTGTATTTGATTTGTCTGCATAATTTCACCCGGTTTGCTTTGATTTTATTTTGTCCATCCTTCTAACCAAATTAAAAAGTAAGAGTTTGCTTCTTATAAGACATGGTTTTTACAATAAAGGAATGTGGGAGGTTTTGAGTAGCAGTCCAGTTTTTAAGGTACTTTCTAGTAACATCAAACAGACTCCTTAAGCCAACATGTTAAGACAAAAATTCTTGAAAATAGAAGGTTTTAATTTTTGCTTTGGTTGAAGATAACGAGTATGACAATCTCCAGAGTCCCCAGGACATAGTGGCTAAGGATGCAGAATTTGGAATCAACCTTTCTAGAGTACCAATGGATGATTCCGTACAAAGAACAGCCTCTCCACGCCTCATTTCTCCCTCCTATGAAATGGCAATCAACTCAACTCTTGATATTGTTAGCAACCGTATGGGTTTGGGAGAAGATTAAGTGAGGGGATTGACTGAAGGACTAAGAATAGCAGTGCCTGGCACATAATGAGGGCTACACCGAGTGTCAGCCTTATTTAGGCAAACAAAAGTATCTACGTTGGCAGCAATGTTATGCAAACTCAGAAAGTTGGTAATTCCATACTTGGTTCTTTTACACGTGTTCTGTAACACAACACTAAAATTCTCACACAGACATTCCAGTAGAGGTGAATTTATTTTCTGAATGCAACTGTCCTGATCACAGGCTGCCTGGTGGCCCACCTCAAGGCCATCTGAGCTGTATCCCCTTCTACCAACGCTTACAGCATCGACAGTGTAATAATAGGGGATCTTCAAACCCATGAATGTATCATATTTTTCATTTATTTAGATTCCTAGTCTCTGACTGATAGTTTTAATTTTTAGTATAGAGCTCTTATATAACTTTCACTTAATTTAAACTAGTCATTTGATTTTTTTCAATGACATTTTAAATAATATTATTTCAAGAATTTCAGTGTTACTGGCACATACCTAATTTGGTTTTTGTGTGCTGACATCATAGCCCTTTCCCATTCTTAGGACTTGCATTTTTGTTTGCTTCTCCCTTTTCACTATTTAGGACCTACTGCACAATTTTGAACATGGCTGGGCCAGGAGTTTTCTCTTTAGGAGATTTTTAATTATATGTTCAACATAATATTTACAAATGAAATTATTTTGTTAAATTATTTCCTCTTGTCTCAGCTTATGTTTATTATTAAACATAAATTATTTTATTATTAAACATAAATAAACAAATAAAATTATTTTTTTAAATTATTTCCTCTTGTCTCGGCTTAAGTAAGTTATGTTTCCTAGGAATATGATTGATCTAAATTCTTGAGTTAGTTTATTGATAACAAACTTTCGTATTACCTCTTTTTAGCATCTTCTAAAATCTAAGGTATCTTCAGTTTATACCAGTGACTATTGCTGATATTGATAATTCATATATTTACTTTTTTTATTAAATATTTTTTTACTAGAGTCTTGGCAGTTGTTTTGGTCTATTAAAAGAACAACTTTTGATTTGTTGATTTTATCTATGGTTTTTCTGTTACTCGTTTCATTAATTCTTGCTCTTGATATTTTTATCCTTCTATTTTCATTGGTGCAATTTCCTGTCCCTTTCCTAATTTTTGGAAATAAATACTTATAAAAATTCAGAATTGTTTTTCCTTTTATTTTCTAATGCATGGTTTTAGGAATATAAATATCCCTTTAAGTGCTACTTAGCAACACCCTACACATTTTTATATGTAGCACTTTTGGGGTATTCTTTTCAAAATACTTTCAAATTTGCACTGTATATTTATTTTGTGCACTATTTATTTATAAGTGTATTGTTTGAGATAATTTATATGTTTTTGTTTTTATACGACTGATTTCTAGTTTTATTCCATTGTAATCAGGGAATGAATCCTAAATGATTCCAATACTTTGAGGTGCTGAATTGTGTGTGTCTTATGACCCAGTTGTGAATCATTTTTGATAAGTGTCCTATCTGGGAAAAAAATGTGCATTTTGCTATCTGGGGCTCCATGTTACAAAAATGTCGATTTTTAGTGTGTTTACTACATTGAGTAAATCTTCTATATACTTACTAATCTTTTGTCAGCTTGTATTACTAACTGTAAATAATTGTGACTCTGTCTTTCCCCTTGGTTCTGTCAATTTTTGCAATGTATATTTTGAGGTCTTTTTTTCCGTCATCATTTGCATTTTACTTTATTTTATGTTGGGGATTCATTGTGGGTACAAAGATCCAGATGACACTAATTGCATTTGTCAGGCTAAGTCCCTCTTATGAATGTGTTCCTCCCCTAAGATGTGTACGGGTCTATTTTTAAGGGCCTAGATATTTAAAATGTTCAAATGTATTTGTTTTAAAAACAATTTCACTTTAATTCTGCTGAAAATGGAATTGTAAGTTGGTAGTGAATTGTCCTTCATCATTTAAAAATCTTTCCTTTTTTTACCATTTTCATCATTTTGGGGGCAGAGGGACAGCGTCTCACTCTGTCGACCTGGGTAGAGTGCCATGGCGTCATAGCTCACTGCAACCTCACAAGAAAAAAAACATCCTCACAAAATCAGCATGCAGCCTATGGTCACAGGTTGGACACTCCTGCAAATCCAATCAGAAACCCCGTGGGAGTACGTGAGGTCACTTTACAGAGCTTCCTGCACAGCTCAGGGGCACAGTCCTTCAGGACTCTAAAAAGAGTGTGGATATGAAACAGAGCCCCTACCGATATGGGTGGGAGGGGGACCCACTCTAAAAAGAGTGTGGATATGAAACAGAGCCCCTACCGATATGGGTGGGATTGTGCACCTTTTTCTTTTTTTTGAAACAATCTCACTGTGTCACCCCGGATAGGGTTCTGTGGCGTCATAGCTCACAGCAACCTCGAATTCTTGGTCTCAAGTGATCCTCTTACCTCAGCTGCCCAAGGAGCTGGGACTACAGGTGCCCGCGACAACACCCAGCTGTTTTTAGAGACCTGGTCTCGCTTTGGCTTGGGCTGGTCTTGAACTCCTGAGCTCAAGCAATCGCCCTCCTCAGCCTCGCTGAGTGCTGGGGTGATTGCTAATCTTTATATTCCAAATACCCCAGGTCTCTGGAAAACTCTGCCCACATTTTAGAGAAGTTGTGCTTATGTCCTGGGAGAACAAGCTAAGCAGCGGGCCTCCTCGGCCTTTCACGGCACACTACTTTTTTTCCCCTCAAACACCACAAAGTTGTGAGAAGCACTGCTGGTTCCTTATCTCTTACTTGCCACTGTCTCCTAAAGCAGCCTGGATCCTCAGAAATATCTCAGGCACTGCAGTTGGCAAATAGCCTGGAAGAAACTTTGGTTATAAAGTGCTGGCGGCTTCTGAGCAGTAGCCCCTCAAGTCCTGGCTGACTCAGAGCTGGACAACACCATCAAATAGATGGTTGGGTATTTCATCGGGTTTTCCTACTTGTCATTGGAACTGCAATCTGCCACGGGCCTCTCATCTGAGTCAGAAGTAGAAATGCCCAATCTCAGTTTTTGGCGGGGAGTGGATTTTAGCACTCATATGATGAAAGTGAGCCACAAAGAGAAAATAACATCATCCCTGCATGAGAATATTAGAAACTGCAAATTCATTTTAGTAATGATGAATATTTTGTGCATAGCCACTCTTTTATCTTTTTTGAAGATTTTTATAATGCTAGAATAGAAAGACATATAAAGTATGACTGGTATTATAGTTCTTATCACTTGTAGTTAATCTTCTTTCCCCCACAAATATAGTATATTTAGTTTTGTATCTATTAAGCTACCTTTATTTTAAATTTTTTAATTTATTTTATAAAGTGTATTTCTTTCAAGAAATAAAAACACATAACGTTGAACAATGCTCCCAAAAGGTGGTTCAATGAATATAAAACTTCAATGGTAAAGTCCCAAGAATCAACTAGTGTTAAATAAACTGAGAGAAGTGCACTTAAAATATGTAACATGTAGCTACAATGCAGCCAATTTTTAAAATGTGATTTAAACAGCAAATCAATTAGTCAAAACTAAATACTTTTGGGAGGCACCTGTGGTTCAGCGAGTAGGGTGCCGGGCTCAAACCCGGCGCTGGCCGAACTGCAAAACAAACAAAAAATAGCTGGGTGTTGTGGCGTGCACCTGTAGTCCCAGCTGCTCGGGAGGCTGAGGCAAGAGAATCTCTTAAGCCCAAGAGTTAGAGGTTGCTGTGAGTTGTGTGACACCATGGCACTCTACTGAGGGTGCTAAAGTGAGACTCTGCCTCTACAAAAAAAAAAAAAAAAACTAAATACTTTTCAGAATAAAGACTGCATTCGTTCCAATTGAAGAAGAATATTGCAATACTTAAAATTCAGTTCATCCCCCAAGATGCTGCCCAGACTCTAAGAACCAAATGATGTTCTCTTTCTGGGAACACCCACAGAGATCAGAATTAAGGAAGTCAATGCACAGCACATGTGTCTAATTTCAAAGTACTGGAGTGAGGAGCTCTGGCTACCCTGGGCATGTTCCATTAGTAAACAATAGCAGAACTTTCTCTGGTCTCTGCTCAAGCAATCTCTCCTGACAGGGACACTTAATTAAAACTACAGATTGTAATAATTGTGAGTTGAAATATTATTGGAATTAAACCCCATGAATCCCTTGAGCAGGCCTATTTTTAATAAATGCAAATGCTCACTAATCTCAAGCCCCATATACAGTTACACAGGATGGTATCACCATCAGGATTATTCAACCTGCCCCCGGCTGCCAGTCATGGGCCCATCTTCTGAGATGATGGATGGCTGGAGACCTTCCACCTCTGGAACATCATCAACATCATGAATTATCCGAATCCAGACACAGTAGCAGCCAAGGGCACTGGTCAGAAACTGTCCTGGGAGGGAGGGAGGCAGGCTGCTCATTGGGAAGGAGCCAGAAAAGCAGACTGGCTCAAGTCCCCAGCACACTCCACAGAAACCCTGTCCAATAGAAATGCAACATGGGGTACAAATGTAATTTTAAATTTGTAGTCACGTGAAAAACTTTTTGAAATGTCCAATTAGTTGTAATAATATCTTTTATAGCCCAAAATATCAGAAAGGTTATCGTTATATGTATAATCAGCATAAAAGTTATTGATGTATTTTTCATTATTTCTTTATAGTAAGTTTTAAAATTAGTGTGTATTTTACTCTGATGGAACATCACACTCTGCTCCTGCTACATCTCAAGTGATACTTAGTCACGTGTGGTTGATACAGATTAAGTATTTCTAATCCAAAATGTTTGAGAGCAGAAGGATTTCAGACTTTGAACTTTTTCAGATTTTGGAATATTTACATTATATACTTAATGGTTGAGCATCACAAATTCTGACATCTGAACTTCAAATGCTCCACTGAACATGTCCATCGAGTGTCACGTAGACACTCAAAAAGTATGGAGCTTTGGAACATTTTGGATTTCTCTTATTTTTTTGTTGTAGAGACAGAGTCTCACTTTGTCACCTTCGGTAGAGTGCCATGGCATCACGCAGCTCACAGCAACCTCCAACTCCTGGGCTTATGCGATTCTCTTGCCTCAGCCTCCCGAGTAGCTGGGACTATTGGCGCCCACCACAATACCCGGCTATTTTTTTGTTGCAGTTTGGCCAGGACTGGGTTTGAACCCACCACCGTCAGCATATGGGGCTGGTGCCCTACCCACTGAGCCACAGGCACCGCCCTATATCCAAAAATGAGAAATCCATGATGAATATTCTTATCTAAAGTCAGAAAAACTTTCTCTTAAGAGAAAGAATAGATATAGGTTGATGCCCTATATCTATAATTCTTATCTAAAGTCACAAAAACTTTCTCTTAAGAATTATAGATGTCTACAGATGGCATCTTTGGAAAAATGGCTAATATCTATATCTGGGAAGTACAACGAAGAAACTAATTATCTAATTTTTTATAGTTTCAATAAGTCTGTTCATTTTTCTGGTGTTATATATATTTAACATGTGAAGCTACATAATATGTGAATATACAAAGTAATATTATATATTGTTAATAAATATATCTTTGATAAAAAGCATAGAAATACGGATATATTTTTACATACATAAATTTTTAAGTAGTTCTAAGAAGGGAGAGTTTTTAAAAGATCTTGTTTAAAGTTATATTGTACTTCACATTTTTTAAGGTTATGACTTTCTTTAGGTTCCAAGTAACGAAGCTTAAAATGTACTTTTTCCTCCTAGAAAACACCTCTGGTTAAGGCATAAGCAAAACACCAGAAAATTTTCATTTAATTACTTGCAATATGAAAATTAGAAAAGTTTTAAAAGAAAAGATCCATGTATTCCATCCATTTTGAAAGCTAAATATGTGGGTTTTCTCAGCAAAAACTATGGAGAATTCAAACATGCTGTAAGAAGAAGAAAAGCAAATTTGCCCGAGCGATGCTGCCCAATCACAGGGCCCCATTATAATGCTATGCAAATTACAGAGATCTGTAATCTCTGGACCTACCCTGGCCACATCTGTACAAATCCTGCAACACACACATAAAGATGGTGGCCCTGGAAGCTCTTGGTGGTCTCAATTAATTTTAATTAGTATTTCTTTCGAAATTTGTTGAAGTTCCCCTTTATTCAAAATATATTTTATACCAAACTACATTCTAAGAATGCAGAGGTACCTCCAAATAAAAGCACTTGTTACCAGTTTTTTGTTAGGTGGTTGAAAAATCACAGAGAATAAAAGAAAAGACGGAGGGAAAGCCATAGCATCCTTCAATGAGAGAAAAAAAAAAGCAATATCCATTGCCTTCATTCTTATTTACAGAGATCCAGATGCATATATGCAGATTACTGGTGCAGATTGTTAGGTTGGCAAGCATCTCTTCAATATCTTTTGGGAGAAATGAGTAGAAATTAGTGTTTCCTTTTGAAAAGTTACTCCTGAATGTTCAGACTGTCTTTTCCTTCCCCTCACCTTAGGTAGGATAGCTTCACTATTGATGATACTGAAAAAACTCTGTAAAAATTTTTTGAAAATCAAGGCAGAGATAAGACGAGAGTGTTGGCATTAGGTTTATCACATGTGAAGGATTCAACTCTGAGTCATCTGGACATTGATTTACTTATATTCAAATGCAATGGACAGTTATTCTGCCTGCATGATTAAATCATAGTAATCACATTTTTCACAAATCAAATAGACACTTTTCTGCATTTAGGTCTCTTAGCATCATACACAGTCTTTTCTGGTAACAATTTATTGAACAAGTTATCTCTGCGTTAACTCTGCCTCTCATTCACCTGAGGCAGACAGAATGAGGATCAGAGGAGAAAAAAACCACAGCAGAACACACAGGGGGTGACACATTAAACAGAACCAAGAGGAGAGAGCAGGTGAACCAGGGACAGTGATGTGTGAGTCTGTCCTCTCCTACCCAGAAGGTGATAATTTGTGCCACAGCACAAAATCAGTTTCTCAAATTAAAAAAAAAAAAAAGCTCTCTTATTCTCTTGATTCTGAAGCTGCTGAACCCCTGTCCTGTGGCATGAACAAATACGCCTACATTAGCCACCCCAAGCAGGGGGGACTGTTGTCTCTCCCAACGGAAGCCCTGACCTGCCCAAATAAAATAAATAAATGCTTATTCCAATGAAGTGAGAAAAAAAAAAACAGTAACACTATTCACATGAAAGCAACTATTTTCATGCAGCATCTGGTAACCACAAGAGGACGGGTAAACAAATGTGGTGAAGTGGCTCCCACAGTCCAGACGGTAGCTCTGCCCACGGAACCCGCTCGGCGGGAAGGGTGGCCCATCGGAGATGGAAACAGACAAGAGGAGCCTCCCAAGGAAAGAAAAAAAGAACATTGAAGATTAAAATTATGAAACCTTAAATGACAACATAACACAGTTCATTGGGAAGTTTTCCAACGGGATAAATAATTGGGGTCTTCCTTCTTCCCTGGTGCTGAAGGATCAAGAATTTCCAGCCACACAGCCCTGGAGAAGGACGAGGGGTGTCGCAGTTTCCCCTTCTCCTCTTGCTTCAGTAACTCTGGGTAGGGCTGAGGGAAGGCACACCGAGGCGCATTAGGGAGCCAGGGGCTGTGACGTCCTCGCTTCCCCTTGACGGTTTTTATGACAGGGAGCAGGCTTGCGGAGGGGACCCATTTGTAGTGGGTCCTTCTCCATCCACTTCATGTTAGGCTGAATGAATAGAAAGCAATGTTTCTTTCGCTTCTTTTATTGCACTAAAAGGCACTTTTCAATTAAGAAGATGGTACCGTGGAAGAGGGCTTCTTTCCAATTGGAAGTCAGTTAATTGTTCCTATTTCAGAAGATTGTACAGTATTTTAAAGAAAGCCAACACAGTATTATTAGTAATAAGATGGAAAACAATTAGCTGGTGCTCTAACACACCGATAGTCATCGTACGCTGCTTTTGTAGAAAAGTCATGGGAATAATTGATGTGAGGAAATGCACTGTCAACCAGTAAAACTGTGTGATTATTTTTTCTGGACTTCCAGCAGAGGAACGATTTACATCAACAAACTAATTACTTTTTTTCTCAAGTTCTTAACAAGTTAATCTATTAATTCATGGATATGCTAAAAACCGCTAAATGGAAACTTGTGTAAAGCATAAATATTGATCTGTGTTTTGGAAGCAGCAAACACACTTGGGACTGCAGATGAAAACAGCAGAGAGCACATCGCTGTGACTCTCCGAGACTCAGGCCTGAGCCAGGGCCACGCTGGCTAGGAAAGATTTTTCACTTAGGTGCTGTTAGGGTAACTGTCTTCTCTCAAAATTTGGGGGTTTTAAGAAGCCCATCTCCCTGCCCCAAGTATAGGTCTCTTAAAAGAGAAGAAGGAAAAGATGGAAGGGCTGGCTGTGAGATGCTGTATCCTGCCCCAAGAAGATGGAGCCTTGCTCTCAAGTGAGCCACAATGTTCACACATGTGAGTTTTAACTTAAGGACTTCCTGGATGCAAGGACTGGATAAGAGAATAAAACAAAATAATTGCCTGCCCAAACCAGAAAGGCAGTAATAGACAGTGGAGACTTGAGAAGTTCTCCATAGGAGGGACCCTGATGGGGGAGGGGAATCTAGTCTTGAGGACACCAAAGGGAACTTCTCTGGATGCCCAATATCATGATAAGTGTGCCCCATTTATGAAAGTCCTCTGTTTGTTTAGGGCGTGCTGGGGGTGATATTTTCCAATTTTTTTTTTTTTTTTTTTTTGCAGTTTGTGGCTGTGCCTGGGTTTGAGCCCACCACCTCCCGCATATGGGGCTGGTGCCCTACTCCTTTGAGCCACAGGCGCCTCCCTATTTTCCAATATTTCACGTGTCAGCCACCCACCAAGTTTTAAAATTATGTCTCTTAGAATGGCCAATGACCCCAGCGATCTAATCTTGGTTTATATAGATGGGAAAATTCCCCAGAGGTAAGGCCAAGGTGCCAAGCACTCCACCAGCTAGAAGCAAACCTGGGTCTCAACTCTCAAGTGTGCTAGTCTGTCTTCGGACCCTCACCCTGTGGCCCTGCTGGTGTTTACTCTGCCTGTCTGTCCAGCAGCTGCTTGCTGTCCTGGCCTTTCAGAGCCGGTTAAAGATGGAACAACTGTAGACTTAAATGTGGTCAACTTTGGATGAGTCATGATTTGGCTCTTCAGGGGAACAGCCAACCTTTTCCTGAGAACTGTCTCCATAATTGCAAGACTTGGTGCCAAGGAAAATGAGAAAACCCTTGTTCAAAAGATTGGGGGGAAAGTGCTTAGCGTGAAAGGTACTGAAACCTAAATTCTGCTGCTTCTCTGCGCTGCGCTCTCTTGAACAGGCACAGCGTTTATTTCACTTGTGCTTAATGACATTACAAATAAAGACTGTAGTTCTGTGTTTTAACTATTAGCACGCTTTCCACTACTCATCTGTACGTGTACCAGGCAAAGCCGATTGTAAAGGAAACCCTGAGAGCACTGAACTTGGGCACAGAATTGCTGAAATTACACATTGGTATTTGCTGGCAGGTACACAGGCGTATATCTATTTTGTTCTTACCAGGGCAGTGCAAACACTGCATGGAACTTTTCTTTCACTTCTTGATGCACATTCTACCGACAGTGTCCACCTTGGGCTTAGTGGTGAATAAGGAGGGGCTGAAAGGAAAAGGAGCTATGGATGACCCTGTCCTTCACCTGCCGTGGGACTGGTTGGTTATTGCAGAGCAAACAGTTCTAAGAACTCTGACAGAGGGCTTGTCGGCTCTGTGTTCGTTAGAAGGCCATAGCCTTCTTTTGCATTCAAGGAAAACTTCTAGTTCAAAAGGAAAGTGGCCCCTGGGGCTATCGGTGCTGCCCGCCCCCCGCCATGGCCCACTCACCCTGGCCTGGCAGAGTGGAAATGGGAGCGCTGGTCGCTGGTGGGAGTCGAGACTGGGACCTTGTATTAAAAATAGGAAGTCCATTGTATAATGTGCTGTTGGGTCTTGAGAAATTTTTGAGATAGAAAATGTATGTTTCTCACATTTGGGGTGTGGACTCTCCAGCTGTCTGGTTCTGCCGAGATTTCTCCTCCCCGCCCTGAGTGGCCCGGGAGCCCATCTGGGGGACGGCGGCCGTGACCGCCAAGCTGGGAGTGGGGTGGGCACAGGGAAGGGAGGTGGGACTCCTCGTGGTCTTCGGCCACGGACAGGAATCTATCATCTGGATGAGGCCCGGGAATTCCTAAGTGGGCGGAAAGCTCCTGCGGCCGGCAGGGTCGGCTTGGCCTTGGCCGTGTCCCGGGTCACGGGAATTCACTGAGTGCCCACGCAGCCCCGTCCCGGAATTTGTCCGGTGCCTGCGTAAGGTGCCACCCCTGTCCTCCAGGAGGGACCCTACCCCAACCTCCTTCCAAGATGGGGCGCGGAAGAGCAGTGGGAGACAGAGGGCCAGTGACCAGAAGGTCTGGGGGGCCGGCAGAGCACCCCCCAACTCCGCTCAGGCTCAACCGCTGGGTCCTCCAGTCTCCCGAGGAACCTCCCTGACCTCCCTGCGGCTGACCCCTGCGTACATCGGCCGGCCAGGTCAGGGTCTCGGGGGGACCCTGACAGCCCCACTGACCCACCCAAGGTTTGGCTCTAATTTCCTTCCCGCTCAGCTGGGGCTGCACCGTCGGTTACAGAGCAAATTGTTTCTTCCGCAGAAACCCCACCAGAAGTTCCTACGGTTCCCTGGGTACCTTCCCTTCTCACCTAAGGACACCTTCCCGTTTAACTGGGAGTCTGAGGAGCCCCGAGGTGTGGAGCTCAGGTCCCCGAGGAAATGTGCCTATGTTCTCGGGTGTGCAGTGGCAGGGGAGCTCAGGGCCAGGGCCTTAGACTCCGGGGCCCAGGACAAGGCAGGGCTGAAAGATGCCAGCGTAGCAGCTGCAAAATAGACAGATTAGAGGGAAGATTAATTACCCCACTACAGACACCAAAAACATTCATGATTTTAATTATGTTATATTTTAAAATCCAGACACAGATATCCCGTCATTTCTTTCTCTTTAACCCGCACCTGTGCCAGCACCTACCCTGCTGCAAATGTCTCCTGCTGGGGAAGTCGAGAGACGCCTCGGAATGAAAGAACAAGAACGTCCCCCTCGCTGGAGGACCCAGCGGCTCTGACCGGCTGTCGCCCGGCAGGTGGGGGACAGCACAATGACAGCTGAAGCTCGGGGGTGCGACTTTGGGGGAAGAGACAGTAACACCAAAGAGCTCGGACCTCCGTTCTCTCCCTTCATCCTTGAAATTGTTCACTATTTTCTGGAGAGAAAGAGAGAGTTAAAGACAGGGGACGAGAGCCTGAGGAGTGTCCTGGTGCGGCGGTGGCCCCGGGCGGGCGCAGAGGTTGGGCCCGCGACGTCTTTGTGGCGATCGTCGTGTTCTCGGGAGGCGGGTTGAACAGGCTTGTCGGATGTGGCGATGATGCCAGTGGAGAAACCCGGGAAGAGCGTGGAGACTCGGGGAGGACGGGGGGCCCTGAGGGCCCTAGAGCCACCGCCGAACAATTGGTCTTAAACCAAAGACGAGGTTAGGTGCGATTTCAATAAGAACCTCGGTGCGGGGCGCTGGTTGGAGTGGACAGCGCAGGGAGAACTGTGTGTGTTGGGGGCCAGAAGACTGCCAGGGGTCCCTCACCTGTGGAGTCACACGGACAGACCTCCACGCTGTTTAATGCTCTGCTCTGGCCGTCTTCAATCCCTGACCATTTTATCCTTGAACTTGAGCTCTGTAAATGAAGTCCAGTGGGAACTTGGAACCTGCCGTGAGCAGAGAGATCGTGCCCTGGGCCCTCCAGCCCCAGCCGTGCGGGCTGCTCTGTTGGCATCTGAGCCCAGTGAGCACAGACTTCCCCGATGTGCGGGGTCAAGGAAAGCGTGTTCCAGTGTCCACACATGGACGCCCCAGGGGCTGCGCTTTCCTTGAACCAGAACATGCTTCAAGTACAGGCCCTGCATGATTAGTGGTCACTTATGCCGAAAATGATGACAAAGAAGGAAAAGAAAGATGGAGAGAACCACAGTTCCTTCTTCTTTGGGGTTTTGCAAACCAAAGTCGAGGGTGCTGGTGGAAGAGATGAGTGTTGAGAGGGGAACAGAAGTGGTATTTCCACTGTTGTGCAGAGTGAGACCCATATGTTCGCTCTGGCTGTGATAAAGTGTGCAGTGCTACACACTGAAGATTTATGTTCCCCCCCAAACTCATAGGTTGAAACCTAACTCTTCAAGCAAGGGCATTGGGAGATTAGGTGTTTGACAGGTGAGGAGATCCTGAAGGCAGAGCCCTCATGAATGGGGTTAGTGCCTTAAGGAGATGCCCCTTCCCAAATGTAAGGTTAGAGAGAGAAGGCAAGGGGCCCTGACCAGCCCCTGAAGCTGCCTGCTCCTTAAGCTTGGACCTCCAGACTCCAGAATGGTGAGAAATAAATTTCTATTGTGTATGAGCCATCTAGTTCGTGGTATTTTGTTATAGAAGCCCAACAGACTAAGACTGACAGCTTCTGTGATTCTGCACATAAATTAAATTACCTATTTACCAATGTTACCAATTTAACATTGTGGTTGTATAATCTATGAACACTAAAACTCATGCTAATAACTTAAAATTTTGTTTTTGCTCAGAATGTTACTACATGGCATAATTTTAAAACGAAATCACTGTAACAAGTTGAAAGACTGCCGAAAAAGGAAAATAAAACTTTGTATTTTATTAACTTTCCTGACATATTTTCTTATGTGAACCTTTGAACAAGGAACCCTGAGTTTTTAACTGGACTATGCAAATACAAATGATCTAAATGGTTCTGGTCAAAGGCACAATCAGCTATGGAGAATGGGGAGTGGGATGTCAGCCTGTGGTCAGTAGTTTGCAGAAGGAGCTGAAGACTGAAAGTAGCTACAGACAAATAAAATAAAACAATGAATTAAAAGTTTCATCCACCATGACCAAGTGAGATGCATTCCATCCCAGGAATGCCAAGGATGGTTCAACATATGTAAATCAATAAAAGTGGTACTTTTCATCGACAGAATCAAGAATAAAAACCATGTGATCATTTCAATAGGTCCTGAAAAAGTATTAGATGGTATTCAGTATCTCTTTAGGATAAAAACTCTAAACTAATGGTTTAGAAGAAAGGCAATTCAAAATAATAAAGGCCATATAGCTGATGTCATATGGAGTGGGGAAAATTGAAAGTCTTTCCTCTAAGATTGGAAATGTAACAAGGACATCCACCTTCACCACTTTTGTTCAACAGAGTGCTGGCAGCCCGAACCAGAGCAACTAGGAAGGAGAAAGAAATAAAAGGGTATCCGAGTTGAAAAGAAGGAAGCCAAGTTATCCTTGCACACCGACAAGAGGCTATTATATTTAGAAAAACCTAGAGATGCCACAAAAAAAAATGTTAGAACTGATAAACAAATTCAGTGAAGTTACAGGATGCAAAATCAGCATACAAAAATAATGGATGCTGGAGAGAATGTGGAGAGAAGGCACTGCTTGTACACTGCTGGTGGGAAGGCAATTTAGCACAGCCACTACAGAGAACAGGGTGGAGAGTCCTTAAAGAACTAAAAGTAGAAGGACCACTGCTGGAGATGTATTCAAAAGAAAGGAAAGCAGAATGCTGAAGGCACCTGCCCTGCCACGCTTACTGCAGCACTATTCCAAGACACGAGTCACCTAACTGTCCTTCCTAAGTGATGAGGAGATAAAGAAAACGTGGAGTGTATGTACACACTGGAATACTATTCAGCAATAAAAAGAATGCAGACCTTCACAGGGAAAACACCCATCTGCCTGTACGAGGACGCTGCCAGGTGCTGAGAGCCAGTGTTAGGGCAGGCGTCGGGCAGAGGTCTTCAGGGAGCAGCTTCTCCACGTGAATCTTTCTTCAATGTAATAAGTTGTGAGAAAAGAGAGAAAGATAATTTAACCCAGGATTTTTGGAGATAGAAAAACAAGAATATCTGACCATTTGGTTTGTTTTCTAACCTAGGGAAAAATAACTTTCTCACAAGTTAAAATGCAGGCAAATCTCTCTCTGGACTTCGGTCCAAACAAGGAAATAACACCACAGCTTCAAGGCATCAAAACCAGACTTTGTGGGAGAACCGAAGAATGTATAAACCAAATGTGATGTTTTTCACCTGTATCTCCTTAATTTCAGGAGACTTTACTGTAGTTTCATCACTTCTCAAGAATGAAACACATGAATTAGGCTATTGACGGGGGCCCTTTGGGACATCCTATGATTTTACATTCTTTCAACTTCCAACCAAATACAAAACAGCTTATTATTGACATTTTTCCCCCTAATTGTATCCATCCCTATAATTTGACCTTTTTTCTTCAACAAAATTATGTTTAGCAATTCAGCTTTCACTGGCACACAAACCATCCTAACTTTAAGTTTGTCTGTAGAGGGAGCTTTTAATCAGTGCTTAGACAAATACTGCCACTGGCTTGGCTATGGGGGAACCCATCCTGGTAGGGAGACAAGCCCTGAGTGATAAAGTCAGAAAGGTCTCAAAATGTGAAGAGGAAAGTTAGAAGGAGAATTGAGCTCCTGACCCCTTCAGCACTTCTAGGTCATTACAGGCTCTCGAGCAGCCTTCAAATAATTTCAATAGAGATTGAACTCCAGCCTGAGATAATGCTGTTTTACTTTTGGCTAAGCTTACCTGCCATTTGCAGTGCCCCTTGGTAAGTGCCAGGAAGTTGGGATTCTGCTGTCACAAAGAGTGAGCAGTATTTTCTAGAATTAAAGAGTAAGTTCAAATACAAGTCACAAATACCTATTAAGGGTTTAGTATATACAAGGCATGGAGCAAGGATCTTTAGTGGATAAGAAAAAGAGTAAAGAGTCATTCTCATCTGGGGGCGTGAATGGATTTGTGAGCCGATGTAAACCAGATGAGCAAATGATAATGGAAGGATTGACAAGATATCTAATGGCTGTCACGTTTTCAAAAAATAAACTCTACAAAGGACAAAGACTGTATGATTTCACTTATGTGAGGCATGTAAAATAGTCAGGATCACAGAAGCAGAGAATACAGTGGTGGCTGCCCAGGGCTGGGGTCAGGGGCGATGGGGAATTGTATAAATTTTCTGTAATGGGAGAAGAGTAAGTTCCAGACATCTGCTATATGACAGTGTCTATAATTAGAAATACAGTATTGTGTACTACTTTAAAATAGTAAAAGGGCAGATTTTGTGTTAGTTGTTCTTACTACAAAAAAAAAAGAAAGAAAATGGGCGGCACCTGTGGCTCAGAGGAGTAGGGCACCAGTCCTTTATACTGGATGTGGTGGGTTCAAACCCGGCCCCGGTCAAAAATTGCAGATAAATAAATAAATAAATAAAACCACAAAAGAACACAAGGAAATTTTGGGGGGTGATGAATATATTCAGTATGTTGATGGTGGTGATAGAGTCACAGGTGTATACACCTAGGGCCAAATTCAAGATGTGTGTATTCGATATATGGAACTTTCTGTGTATCAATGATACCTCAATAAAACAAATAAATAAATAAGCTTCACATATCTCAGGGATATGATAAAGGAAGTTTGCAACTTAGAATTCCTTTCAGAAGAAAATGTTTACTTAAATCTTTGGTGCATGAAAGACTGGTTCTAGAAAATGGAGAAAGAAGAAAAATAGCAGACAGAGGTGAGGAAAATAGAGCTGGAAAGAGCCCAGTCTTCTCTCTGCATTTTGAGAATGGTTCTTATTTCATCACACAAAGAGAGACAATGAAAATTAAGGTAATTCTGTACATTTACACATTTTTGGAAGACAGGAATCAGATTATGATTTCACTTTTCCTCATCACGAGAAAGAACCTCATCACATTCGTCCCCTAATAATAGTTTTTAAGAAAAGAGGGAAAATCCCTGGAAGAGAGGTTTCCTGGTCAGGCATGATACCGGTAAATAAAAATGACATTTTAAAGTTAGAAGCTCAGATCAAAAAGGCTCAGAGAATAATTCACCATGTGACCCCCAAACTTGCTGATCTGCAAATACAAGCTGAGCATCTCCAATGAGCAAATCCCAAATCTCAAGCATTTTGAGCACTAAAGGGATGCTCGAAGGTCATGCTCAAAGGAGCATTTAGGATTTTGGATTTTAGATTAAGGAGGCTCAGCTGGTAAGTATAACGCAAATATTCCAACATTCGACTAAAGCTGAAACACTTCTGGTTCTGAGCATTTCAGATAAGGGATGTTCAACCTGTAAAATAAAATTTACATCCTTGGTATTGTCATCAGAAGTATATAAACCCATCAGGTTTCATCCAGAAAGAGAAGTAGTTTACATATCTAAATAAAATCCCTGTCCAAAAATTTGATGATACCAGAAACAATAAAAGAGAGTGATATTCGAGAGTGTTTCTATGAGAAGACAACCATGGGGAACCCATGAAGACTCTGTAGACTCAAGACTTTTGGATGAGATAAGACTGGGCTGGAAGGTCCTGCCCAGGGTGGGAAGTGCAGGCTGCTCTCAGGTCACAGACAGGTCACCCATCCAGGTCTGCACAGCCCTCACCGCTCAAAGCTCAGGCAAAACTGATTCTCTAAGGTTTTCTTGTGCCGTGTCCAAGGACAGCCTGTGGCCTTCTCTCCCTCACCTCCTCTCCGCTCTCCTTGGATCATCCTTGTCAACTGGGCTCCTGCCTCTTCCACACAGAGAAGCCCGAAGCCATCTGGGAACATGGATCAACCTCCCCCCACTGTCTCTGTCTCTTCCCGGCACACTCAGAGGCCACCCCAGCCTCCCTCTACACCCTCCCTTCTTCTCTGAGCATCAGCCTTGCTCCTGTGTCACTGCGCTGTGCTGCGGCCACATCTGCCCGTGGGCTGTCGGGGAGTCTCACTCCTTCTCCCTGCATCCCAGACCCATGACACCGCGGAGAGGCCCTGGGACTGTCCTGTTTAGCACAGCCATACCTCATCCCCGCCCCACTTCATGCCCCTGCCACGCACCAACCACCACTTGGTGAACCGCTTTTTTATTTGTTTACTGTCCCTCTCCACCTGTCTAAGCCCCATGAAGCCAGGGATTGTTTCCTGTTTTGTTTGGGGTTCTGGATCCAGTGCCTGCAGTATTAGTGCTCCATAATAAATCTCTGTTGACTAAAGAATCTCTTCATTTCTAAAGAAAATGACCAATTTCCAACACTCTATGGAAGAGCGAATTTGAATACCACTGAAAGGTGTAACAGGTATGTTTTCCTTCTTCCATTACATTCTTTTGTAACTAAGCTATTGCAACCTGTCCTCCACCATGGGAGGAGGCAAAAAATTCGGATGAGAAATGAATAAATAAATACAAGTTCTTGTGGCCCCAGGCCTCCTAAGGCTTTTCCAATTCTTCTTTTCTACATTTGACAAAAATAAGTAGGAAGCCTTGGTGCTCACTCATTCTGTGTAGTACAGAGCCCAGCTGAGAGGAAAGTGAGGACACAGACAGGGACGGGGAGCCAAGGAGAGAGAGCTCAGAAGAAACCAAACCCACTTGACCTTGGCCTTGGACTTGACTGTGAATACATTTTGGTAGTTTAAGCCACACCCCTCCTGTGGTACTTGCTATGGCACCGCAGCAGATTAGTAGCACAGGGACCACATGTGGGGTGTGTTATCACCACATTTGCTGAGAGTGAGCCTGAGACTTAGAGAGATTAAGATCAAATAGTGAGGAGGCGGGACATGAACCTAGGCCCAGGGGTCAAAGCCCACACTCTTCCTGCTACTTACCACTGCTCTTTGGTTCTTTCTTCCAACAAAATGCACAGAGGGCCCAGAGAATGACAGATGCCCTCTCTCGGCAGACACCCAAATACACATTTATTGTCCCTGTCCCCAGCACCCCTGAGGCCATATTCTTTTGTGGGGGGGGAAACACAAAAATAACCCAAGCTGCAGGTGGTACTTCAGTGATGAAGGTGAGAAGGGTCCGGGGCTTTTGGACTAACCAGTCATCCTGGGCAGAGGGCCCAGCAAAGTGCCTGGGAGGTGAGGAGCATTTGCTGAACCTGGGGGAGGAATCACAAGCTAGGTGGTAGCACTGAAGGCTGGAGAGGCAGGAATTGAAGTTGCAGTAAATAGAGGCTGGGCAGGATGGAGCTGGAAGAGGGAGGAAGGACAGAACGCTAAGTTCTCTCAAGACCGAGTATTTTAGTGTATTTCCAGATTTTAAATAGGCATCGGTTGTGTAATATCATATTTCACATACCTATCAGTATAGACACTTGGTGTAATTACTAGTGTAGGTATGCAAAGTCCACGTAAGCCCAATGGCGTAATCTGCATCTGAATAAATACTGTAAGTCTGAGCCCATGTGGATGAGCACTCACTTGGTAGTATGTATAAAACTTCTTGGTATGTTGCTATTAGCCTAGATCGCTTTTTTCCAGGGCAACTGGAACAACCACTGAATCAATCTCCCTTCTTCCTACCTGGAAAGTGGAAGTTGGATCAGGACACTCTTCTTTATGAGCCTCCCAGTGGTGGAGAGGAAAGCTCGTGCATACTGCAACCCTGAACTTGGAAGTGGCCTCACCACCTGTGCTATCAAGTGCATCTGCAAAGTCATCATGCTGCTCTCACCTCATGCAACCTCCTCCTGGCTGCCCCTCCTGGCTGCCCCTTCTCAAGCCAGGCTGCTCACCCCATTGGGACCATTACAGAAAGGTTCTCTGCCAGTTCTCATTAGGTTCCCATCTAAATGTCACCTCCTTGAATAGGAACCCTAACCAAAGTAAGGTTTCATCCAGAGCGAGCTGTGTGGCTAGCCCAGCTGCATGGGGCCCATGCTCAGAAGGGCCCTTGGTTTAATACTCCCCTGAGGCCATCTCGAAGTCTCTGATGGTCTAAACAAGGGTCCCACATTCTACCCTACCCTTGTCCCTCAATGGTTCCATTTTCTACCTCCCCATCTGATTTCCTTCATAGGACTGACCACCATTTGAAGTGACCCTTTGGTTCATGGTCCCCTGCCCTTCCCTCTCCAAGCTGAGAGTGCCAGAGCTGAGAGTAGGAGCTTAGTCAGCCTGGCTCACCGCTGCATCCTTGAGCTTGGAGCAGAGACACAGGCCGAGAGTTTTCCAGGCCCAAGGACAATGATGATGAAGGACAGAGACTCGGTCAGGCATCAGAAGCCGTCAGAAATGAGATGATGCTCTCTGCCTCCTGTACACAGCTTCACGCTCATTTCCTGGGCTGGTCTTCCCAGAGAAGTCGACTCTTTACCAAGAGAGAAATGTGACCTTGACGTCCCACAGTAAATTCATCCCACATGGAGAAGCAAAGACACAAGTGAAGAAACAATGCAAAGCCAGAGTGCTGTGCCAGGAATCTCATCCTGGGACCATGTGCCTCCCTCCTCCTGCCCAGTGGGTCCCAGCAGGTGGGAGCTCCCTCCCCAAGCCATCCATGTTCCTGGGGGCAGTGACCTCAGCTCTGGCTCTACCAGTGGACCCAGCTGGCCCGATCCACAGGAGACAGAACTAGGGCAACCCGCAGTGGGTCCTTCTCTGCTGCTGGGGAAGACGCTCTGCAAGCCGCTCTCTGCCCAGAGCTGCAACATATTGGTTCACCACCAGCCATCAGCAGAAGGAGGGCAGAACCGAGAGCAACTGCAACTGTTGGGGCCAGGGCCATCAGAGAGTGAACCCACCACGTGAAAGTGACCAGTCAGTGGCCTCATGTGCAACGGTCACTTATCCATAAGAGCAGCTCATCAGACAGACTCGTCTTAATTTGTGGTTGTCACATATATTCTTGTGTATTTCGTGATATACAATATTTAAAATAAACTTTAGTTTTCCAAATCTTTCTCTCTACTCGTCTGAAAGCAGAGTATAACCCTTTATAATTATATTTGTTATCATGACTGTCAGAAACAAACTCCTGTTGCAGGAGAGAACCTGAAAGCAGGTCAGGAGCACCACCCTGCACACTGGCCTCAGCCCTAGTCATTTGTGACCAGGATAAACTTCACAACCTCTCCAAGCGTTTGTCCCTCCTATTGCATGTTGGGGACAATGACAACCCAATGGCACCATGTTATTGCAAGGACAAAGTACACTAACACAGGTAAAGACACAGGGTAGCGAAAGACCCACAGATACTGTCACTGCTGCTGTGCTATTAACCAAGGCCGGGGGCAGGGGGGAAGCCCATGAAAAATAATCTAGTTAGGGAAGAGGAGAAGACCTGTTTTCAAAAGACACAAAATATTATGAGTAGTGAACGGCAGGGGTGTGAGTGGGAGCCTCCTCAGGGAGCTATGGCAGCAAAGAGCGTAGTGTGAGCTGGGCAGAGATGCTCTGTGGGGAGGGGGAACTAGATTTATGAAGAATCCAGAAAAACCAGAGAGCAGGCACACGAGCAAACAAGCGAAATGTCTTAGGAAAATTTATTCTAATTTTGACATATCTAAATAAAGGACAGACTCCTGAAGGCAAAAAGACATTAAAGAGAAATCTTCAGCGCCCAGGCTGGAGGGAAAGAGTGTGAGTGGGGCTTTAATCCAGTAATAATGATGATAATGATAAAACCACCCCTAGGTTCTCATCTGTATTCATCTTCAAACTAAGAACTAACGTTATTCACTCCAGGGGTTAGAGAAAAACAAAAATTGAAGAAATGTTTAATAATGTCATTCTTTAAAAAAAAAGAAATTAAGTGAAAAGTCTGTCAAAGCTCTTCCCCCCAGCAGAGGGCGCGCGCGGTCGCAGGAGCAGAGACGGCCGCGCCGGGCTTGAGGCTGCTGGGAAGTCACTTTTGACAGCGGTGACCTGGTTAGTTACAAAG
Source organism: Perodicticus potto (assembly GCA_963574655.1). Lineage (NCBI taxonomy): Eukaryota > Metazoa > Chordata > Mammalia > Primates > Lorisidae > Perodicticus > Perodicticus potto. The sequence continues at coordinate 45,203 of CAUYRH010084577.1, forward strand.
AGGACACAGCCTCTGGCAGTCACCTGTGCTCGGTGATATCCGTACAGTCTTAAGATCAAGGAAGGCATTGTACTTTTAGACTCATTAGCAGCAATTTGGGATTGGAACTTTATTTCTTAGGAGGACTGACGGTGCGCAGGTGCAGCCGAGGCCCTGTCACCCTAAACGCACGGTCTGACGCTCCGCTGCTGCCAGCCCGGCAAGCTCCGCGCTGCTCAGGTCAAGTTGAGCCTCCGCTTCCCGGTGTGACACAGCCGGCTCAGAGGCCAGGTTACCCGAGATTAAAAATAGGACGTTGCAGAGTCCTGGGACCGGCTGGCAAATGACACAGGAACCTGAGAGCGCCTGGACCCCGGCCAAGCAAGCGGCCGTCCTCGCCCTCTGCCACCGAGGGCAGGGACAGGAGTGAGGCTTACAGGGGTCCTGCCAGGAAATGTCCGGAGGCCGGGGAAGGGTGGAGAAATCGTTTTCCTGTGAGTCAAGGGACAACAGCTGTCACGGAGGAGGGGAGAAGAGGTGGAGAACTGGATCCAACCTTTCACTTGAGCAGTGGCAGCTGAGTCAAAACAAGCAGGCAGAAACATGAGGCCCTTTAAAAATACAGTAATTCAGGCGACATCAAAGCAGTGATTAGCGCAGCTTCCTGGCGGTCTCTTTCTGTTTATTTATGGCACATTACACACTTTCATGCTATTCTCATAAGGTGTTTCTGCTGCTGCAGTTCCATATTTGGGTGACGAAGTGCCTGAGAAGTACCACGATTGTTGGGCAGCTCACCCCCAGCTGAACTTGAAGCCAATGAAAGCTCAATAACAACCACCTCCCAGCAAAGAGAAACAAAAGAGAAAGTGCTCCAAAGGCCGCCCCCCTCCCCGTGGAGGAAGCCTTCCGCTCCCAGACGGAAGTGCTTTCTGTCAAGGGCGAAGGCAGTGCCCCTGGCTAGCCCAGTCTACTTTAGTTACTGGCAGAGGAGAAGACTTAACTTGAAATTTGCCATTGGTTTGTTGGTGGGGATTATTCATTAAATTCTAGAGTTCATCACCGTTCCCCCCAAATTGGCTTTATTATAAATATATTTGGGTCCATATCAACATCTGAGATAGTTGAAATTAAAAAGCTACTGGCACATTTTCATTCTTCCTGGTGTGCTTCTTTCTTATAAAAAAAGGTAAGGGGACTGACAAGGAGAGGCCCTTAGGAAACAACTGGAACATCCCGTCTCATAACCACCAGGCAAGATGCATTTCTTCTTCAGACAAATTCAGTAACAATTTCCCCCAAGTCTGACTTTTGTTTACAATTAGTCTCTTTGAGAATTACAAAGTGATATGCTTATGCCATGGGGAAAATACGTCATTTCAGCATTCGGCAATAGAGCAGGTGGGACTCAAGAAGAGCAGTGGTGCATACAGGCAAAGGAGATGCGTGGCAGTCGCTGGGTCCCTGAACTGAGTGACTTGGGAAGGCTGCTGAGACTTCCAACCTTGTCCCTTGGGAGTGCAGGCTCCGAGAGGCTTGCTTCAGATGGATGAGCTGAATATTCAACATGTCATCAGAAGCACCAAATTCAGTGTCGCAGTTTCTATTTAAAGCATTGGTTCCACCTCCCTTATATTTAATGTCTATACAGTACTGGAGATTGACAAGCTTCAGAAACCATTACCGTAAATTTTTTCCACCCAGCCATTCACAGCCCGTTTCCCTACTTTTAGATCCAAGACCCCGGTTGGCAGTTCCCCTGGCTGGGGGATCTTCAGGATCCTTGGATTAATCCTAGGCCTGGTCTCCCACAAAATTTTCCAAGACCACAGCCAACATTCTCGGGTGCACACCTGTCCTCCAGCAAACAGGTTTATGCCTGAAAGGCATCTCACACAGGCCACTTAAAAGCCATCCCAAGATAACTTGGGGCCGAATTTAATCAGCAGTCGACAAATAAAGCTTGTCCCATGACACCACTCTGAAGGCATTCAATTCTCTAAAGCCTCTTATTTCCAACAGTTGCATCAGCCACAGACACAGATCTGGTGCTTGGCGAATAAGGTCTCAGCAAGATTGCACTGGCTTTTTTCTAAATTTCTAAAATCAAATTAGTTTGACTTCAGTGAAATCTTGAGGCGTAAAAATGCTGGAGCAAAAGTTCACAGAAGTCTCCCTTTTGGGTACTCTCTTAATTCTAATAATAACAGCTTACACTTCTGAAGCTCAGGTCTCCTTCTGAAGCAGCCCCAAGAATTATCTCCTTTAGTCCTCTCAGGAACTCTCAGGTAGGAAGATTGTGCAGATGAGGGCCCTGAGCCACAGAGCTGCAGGGACCTGCTGACGACCACACGGCTGGCAAGCAACAGGGCCAGGCCTGAGCCCAGACACCCTGGCCGAAGGGTGCAAACCCTGGCCCACCCCAGTGTGCTCCTAGCCCACTTAACTAAAAGATAAGTCCATAAGGCATGCCTTTAAAGTGTGGGGAAATCCCAGTTTCTTTGATTAAAAAATAAATAAAATTCAAAAGAAAAAGTAAAATTAAGAAATTCCCAACTTTCAGCAAAAAATAAGGTAGCCCAGAAGCTCCAATATCATTTGCTCAGCTTGGGGATTGATGCTATGGTTTTATTTCACAGCTGGTGTTTTCCTACGGTCCTTTGAGAACTATGTGGGTTAAAATCTGTTGAAACAATTTTGGGAACATCAAGGTCAGATTCACCCCCAAATGTCAAGGACCTGAGCTGGGAGGACCCGGGTGCTGTCCAGCCCTGACGCAGGAGATGTTGTTTCCCTGAGACTGCAGCCCCCCTGGTCGAGCCAGAAACCCCAAGTGCAGTCTGAACAGCGAGGGACCGTGGGTAGGTCCCGGCAGGACTTGAAGGCAGAGAAGCGCAAGACCCCTGTGGCTCTGTGCCTTTGGGATAACAGACACAGCTTCCCAGGGCCCCAGGATGGGAAGAGACTCCGCAGAGATGTGCAGGTCTCAGGCACAAGGCGGAGAGAGTAGCCGAGTGTGGGGCGGGGCCCCACGGCCACTAGGGGGAGCCCCGCCCGTGCGGCCACTTGTTGGCCGGGTCACCGGCCGCCAGGAGGAAGCAACCCCATCTGCAGAAACACTCGCAAGGCTGGCACACAGCACGGACGTGGTGGGGCTGGACGCACCCGTGGGGGCTCCGGCTCCTTGGACCTGCAGGGCAGGGCAGGGCAGGGCAGGGCGGCCGCGCAGAGCCACGTGTGGCCGCAGTCCAACAACCAGGGACCATCAGGGCCTGCCTGAGAGGGTGGGGCTGGGCTTTTAACATACAGAGAAGTGGAGGTCACAACGCTGTTAGTGACCTTGTGCTCAGTAATCTAACCCCGACAGGGCTGCTGCAGAATAACACATTCTGAATTTCTGAGCTGCCCCAGAAGCAAGGGCACAATGCAGTCTGTTAATTACACTCACCCAGATCAGGGGGGCCTCCAGGTGCAGGGGCAGGCAGACAGGTCAGGAGTCAGGCGTCACAGCAGGGTATCACAAAGAAGGACTCAAGAGGTCACACGGTCCAGCTCCAGGGCCCTGCCCCCACCCCCCAGTAGGGGAAGAGTGCTGATGTGATTTCAGAAGCCTTAATTATACATTATAGCCACCTCTTTAACCAAAGAAAGCAGAATGTAAACTCAAAACCACATTGACAGTATCGACACCTCATGGCCCCATATGGGTTACACCCCTGCCTGGCAGTGGGACAGCGCCCTCCTTCCCCATCCTGAGCAAGACACCAATACTTTGTGCCCTTGACAGACAGCATCAATTTCCAGAGCCCACAGATACCTCCCTACCAGATTTAGAGGAGCTGTGGATGGGTGGGGCCCTGGTAATAACTTGGGGGGGGAGTCACTTCCCCTTCTGGGGATTTTCCTAAGGGCATTTGCTACCTAGGATGCAAAAATTCTATAAACAGACATGTTCTAAATAGGGATTTGTGTGCACGTATAGATTAGACTAACTGCACAACAGAAAAACAAGCTGGCTGTCCATCCCTCCCTCCCTCTGTAAGAATTTGGCTTGAGATGAAGGTTTGATCTTTTAGCAATAACATTCTCTGAGTCCAGCTGAGCGCAGCAAAGGGAAATAAACACGTCTGTTTCTGAGCTGGGTTTTGCGCAGCCCTTGACAAAGGATTAACCTCTTGTTGCCTCAGGCCCCTACTTTCCAAAAGATGACCCATATTTTCAACCTGAACAACTTGAATACCTGGTACTTACTGGCCACAGAGCTTAGTATGATGATGTGATGTTTACCCAAGGTTACATTCTTTCACAAGCTGTGCTATGCCTGTAACCCTCACAGTTATGTGGAAACCAAGGATCCTTTACCGGGAGAGAGGCGGGAGAGATGTGTGCACAAAAGCATGGTTTGGACCTATCGTGTATCCACAGGGACAAATACTCCGAGTTGTTGTCCAGGAGAAGTTCTGCTTCCTGCCTTCTGGTTAATGTACCTGTCTCTAGCCAAATGGTGAAATTACCATCTTACTCCTACTTAGGGTCACTTCTGACCCCACTGGCTATTAAAAGTCAATAAGCCCCCAGACCTCACTGGCCTCATACTGGCTCATGTAGCCATGCAGTGTGTGTGCTGGTGGCCTGTGGGCAGCGTTCAAGGCCTGCGCCTCCTTCCCGCCTGTGACTGCACCCACCACTTAAGACCCCAGGTCCTCCGCATCCAGCCGCAGACAGACAGGGGAAGCAAGGGTGGTGAGGACCCACTGGCTCCCTGACCACCATGGCACAGAGATGTCATCACTCTGCTCATAGTCTAATGCTTAGAACTGGTCACAGGACTCCCACCTTGTGCAAAGGAGGCTGAGCAATGGAGTCCCCGGCAGAGCAGCTGTTTCTCAGGGACAGCATTTCACGTGGTCAAGAAAGGCTGAATTTCTGTTCAGCAGCCCCTCCCCTGAGCACATGTCATAGGGGATGGATCCCCAGCACTGACCCTTTCCGTAGCATCAGTCGGTGACTTTGGAGCCTGCCAGGGACCAAAAGTCCCCCACTTTGCCAGAAAATCTCTTTCATTTATTGGACAGGTCTAGCTAACTGCGAGAAGTTCTTAGGTAATATTTCACTGTACAACTTCTACCAATTGGTTTTAGTTCTCCCCTTCTAAAATCACAGAGAATATGCCTACTTCATATTCCCATCAACAGACCTTCAAATGATTGAGGATCCATCGTCCCTCCAGTAAGTGATTGACTTTCTGGCATCCCAGCTTCATTTCACTCCACTTATTATACTAGGAGACTCACATGGCTACTCTTGATTTCCTTAGAATGTTTAGCTAAGAATGGAAACAGCTGGCAGGTGAGCAGAATCAGGTGCAGGGGCACTCTTACGAGAAACACTCAGTACACCTCATCCTACAGTAGGTTCCTACTTTCTCATCGGCTGGCTGGTGGGAAGCGGGATGATGGAGAGATGGCAGCCCTGGGCCCCGGCTTGGGGGTGTCCAGAGGGGATCCCGCTGCTTCTCAGCATCCCTTCCACACTGTGCTCACTCACACTGAGGCAGCTTCACTGCGAGCGCTTGCTTCAGATCGATGCTTTTCAAAGCTAACAAAGAAAAATAGGGCGGAAGTAAAATGATGATAAAGAAAGCTCAGGATAACACAGCCTTTTATTTGGGCCTTCATCACGTGAGCCGTAAGCGTAAAATAGACGCAGAATCTTTTTATTTAAAAAAAATTAATAAATTTTAAATTAAATATTAAAGAGTAAAGCTTTACAGTCCATTCCACCCAGATGAAGGCCGAGGAAAATGAGGCCTGTTACTCTTCCTCCCTTGAGGAAGATAACGTAGCCCCCCTAAAAATAGTTTTAAATTTAAAAAACAATTTCGATTTAATTCTTCAAGTAGAAATTGTGTGAAAGAATATTTTACACTGATTGCACTGCTTTGTGAAAATGATCCTGAAAAGCAATTTGTCTCCATTATATTTTATTTTGCTCTATTTTGATGGGAGAAAGGAAAGGTGGAATTGTGAGCAACCTTTTAATATAGTTTAGAAACCTAATATGGAAAGGGTACTAATATTGTAATTACCAGTTTTCTTTTATCAGCCACCATTCTCTTTGTCGCTTCTGCTATGTAAAGTTACTGTTCACATACTGTGGCTAATTCCCTTTGTTGAATTTCACAGTGAATGCAGCTTCCTGAATATTTGTTATTGCAGTCCTATGGATGCAGGCTTCTCAGATAAAGGAAAAACTGGGTGCATCCATCTGTGGGCAAATTACAAATGAGTTTAACCCCCTGGCTTCCAGGGCTCTTTTCCCCCAGGCAAAATGTGTCCTGTGCTTCTGGTTGACCAGACATAAAATTGTGGTAACATATATTTGTATGCGTAATGGTATATGGTAGGACATCAGAAGCAACAGTTTTGCTGTGACCTTGTATTATATTAATTCAAAGCACCACCTGGGGCAGAGGTGAAGGGGCCACAGCTGGAGCAAAGAATTGTGGAGCCGAGAAAACAACAGAAAAACAGTGAAGGGCTCTTGAAAGCAAAAGGGGGAAAAAATCCATTTTCATATTTAAGGTCTACTCCTTAACAAATTATCAGTTCATTTGCAACTGGATTGGGGTTTTTGAATTGTGTCTCTACCGGCTCCTTGTATAGAAGGGAGAAAGGTAAAGAATTTTTTTCCAAAGAAGTTTTCTCCACTTCTCTACTTTCCCCAGTATTACCACTGATAGGAATCATCCTTAGAAGAAATGGTACACATTTAGTCTTCTGTTTTTATCATTTCCAGAGAGAGTGAGAGGGAGGGGAAAAGAGAGTAAGAAAATAATCGACCATTTCTTTCTGCCCCTAGCAATCTAATTTTGAAAAGAGAAAAAATGGGAAGACTTGCTGCCATGGAATGGGCTGTGTTTTGTTGCTCTGATTATACCATTTGTTTACTCATTCAACACATATTTATGGAATGGGCCAGACTCTATTCTAGGTCCTGGGCTAGAGAAATAGAAAGTCCTCACAGGTCCCTGCTTTCAGGGAGGGGCCGTCATCAGTCATCAGCAAGAAAATAGCACTCAGTGCTCTGGAGGGAGGGGAGCAGGCAGTGAGAGACAAGACGTGAGACTCTCCAGTGCCTGACCGGGCAGGACGGAGCCTCAGGAGCCTCTCAGAAGGTGACATTGGATTTGAGGCCCCAGTGATGTGAAGGATGCCCTGGAGAATCCCTGCTCCATGTTGAAGGCAGGGCAAGTACAGAGGCCTGGAGCCAGGTGTGCTGGAGGCATCTGAGGGTGCCCATTCGCAGCCCACGGCTCAGGGAGCTGAGACAGCAACAGGCCCGTCCTATACTCACTCAAATTCCTCGCTTCTCCTTGGGTTGCACATGAGTGCAGGCCAGCTTCCCCCCGGCCCATACTCAGAATTATGGAAAAGAGTATCATGGGTCTGGTGGGGACATGACACCCCCCAGGTCTTCCCATCCCCTCGCCCCCTGCAGCCTCCCCATCTGCCCAGATTTAACACAAACTCTGGGTATCATCCTGCTTCACCTGTAAATAATTCAACGGCTATCACACCAGAGCAATGGAGAATAAGTTCTTAAGAGATAAATTTAAATGGTCAAATACTGTTTCGGTGTTTAAAATCTGAATGTGCTTGTAATTTTTATTTTGCTCAAATCAGGATCCAAATAAGGTTCATGTATGGTGACTGGTGAATATTTCGCTTCTCTCTTTTAATCCGAAGTCGTCTTCTCATTGAGGGGTGTAAAGGAAGGGAATATCATGATTCGTCATGTTTTTCAAAGCACCACACTAGGTCTGCATGGCGACCAGGTAGGAAGGGTTAAGAGGAGAGGACCTCGCAGCCTGTGGGGTGGACAGGGTCAAGGGGGGACAAGGGTGTCGGCTGGAGCCCAGGGAGGAACAAGGGATCTGGGGGAACAGAGGGCTTATGTATTGGCTATAGCTTACTTGGCTTAGTTTGTAGATATAGCCACCTGAATTTGAAGATTATTGATGTGTGAAATGATTAATACATAATAATATATGAATCAAGCTAAAATTACACACGCCGAAATGTAGGTTGGTAAAGACATAAACATGGAAACAGCATGCTTACAGAGTAATAGAGCACAGTGAAGTCTCACCAGCCACAAAAGGACATCCCCACCCTGTCTAAAATAAGGTGAATGAAGTGCCCCAATTTTGATTTCCTCTCTAAATTGGTGACTTCACTTGAGATTTTCACCACTTATTGTAAAGCAACAGTGCAAGCCAGTTGAAATCCGTTATTTACTTCAGAGAGACAATAAAGCATGTGTTTCAAATCAAGTCCTGCTGCTAAAGAAGACCTGAGAGCTTACCTGGGTGTGAAAGGAAAGATCAAAACCTCGCTTCCCGGCTACTTCCCCCTGCTGCCCCCGGGCCCTGGGCGCCCTGGGATCCCTGCGTTTTCTGGAGCAGCACCGCATAGCCCTCCGGCCAGACGTGCCCAGGAGGCCAGAGCCGCCTGGCCTTGGTCTCTTCCCTCTTAATTGCTTTGCTTTGATCTTCTCCGGCTAAAACCCTTTTCCTGCTTTTCTTTCATCTGAACTACGTTTCCTGGTTTTCCCATAGAGTTCTCAGTGTGATTCTGACAACTGCCACTCTCTCATTCTGGTTTGTGTGTCTTTTACCCGTGGGCAGCTTTCTCTCCCACTCGGCGTCTATCTGGAGGGAGCATTTTGCAGCACCCAGAGACTTCAGTCTCAGGGGGGCTCACGCACTCAACAGGTTAGACTCCCACAGATCACCCAGGTGAACCTCAGGGGAGATTTTTATGTCCCAGGTGGTTTAGGGCTTTATAAACGGGGAAGGGGTAGAGGAAAAGAGGGAGAACAAGAGGAAAATGATGGGAAAATGTGGCAATTCTGTACATTATCGTCATTAGCTAGCATTACACGCCAGCCGAATCTGAGGGCTTTCCAGCACACGCCTGAGCGGCCGACAGCGGTTATTTTTATTCTATAAGTACATATTGTTCTCCACGGTGACATCAGGGTTCGGGCTTTGCGTCAGCTGCCCTTGCTCATGGTACTGCCAAGGGTGTGAGCTGGGCTGACGATAAGGGTTTGTGACTGCCGTTCTTGCCGAGCAGAGCTGGCTTCCAGACGTCCCCTGGCTGCAGTAGCAACGCGCAGGACTGATGCGGCTCACAGCTCCACCTTCAAGTGAGTTGGGCTTAGCAATAATGTCATTGTCATAGACACTACACAAACACAACATCACCCCCATTCTGAGCTGTTTGCCTTGCTTTTCCACATTTTAGGAGATCCAAGACTCCGTCCACACATTGCCAAACATCTAGATCAGAGTAAAAGATGCCATTTAAAACCCCAATCCTTGTTGTAAAGAAAAAGTCTGCGTTTCTTTTTTCTGGTTAAGTGTCTGTAGAGAGAACCTTTGACCTCAGTTCTATCAGAACCATGTACTTATTCTAATGGAAGGTGCTAAAAATGTGCTGAGTTGAATCAAACCATTATTGACAGGATCCAGTGGGCTCCCAGTGTACACAGGTCAGTAACACGGGCTCTGGGCTCTGTGGCTTCCTCTGTAGTGTCGCCTCAAATAGCTTGATCCTTTGTGTACTCAGGATGATTCTTTTCTGCTCTTAACATATCATTATTTCCTATAGGCAACACAGGGCATGTTATAATTACTGTTCCTGATGATGAGCTTTTTTGCTGTGTGCCAGCCACTGAGCTAAGCTTTTAATGAGTTATCTCACTTAATCCCCTCAACAGCAATGAAGATTCTCCACTAAGTATATAAGGCATCTGAGGTTCAGAAACTTTACATAAGTTGTCCAAAGTTACTCATCTGAATTGCAGAAGCATGACTCACACAGCCTATGTTCTTACATCATACTATCTTCTAGAAAAGTAGGACCCACCTTAGTCCAAATAGTGTTGCTTCTATTTTTTGGTCATTGCAACTGTGTATTTTTGAAATCCACAAGTGCCCCCACCCTGTGTGCCCACGTGTGGGTGTGTGAGTATGTGTGGGTATGCACATGTGTGTGTGTGGGTGTGTGCATTTGGGGGTGTGCATGTGTGTGGGTGTGTGCATGTGTGGGTGTGTGCATGTGTGGGTGTGTGCATATGTGTGAGTGTAAACATGTGTGGGTGTGTGCATATGTGTGAGTGTAAACATGTGTGGGTATGCGCATGTGTGAGTGTAAGCATGTTTGGGTGTGTGCATGTGTGTGTGCATGTGTGGGTGTGTGCACATGTGTGAGTGTAAACGTGTGGGTGCATGTGTGAGTGTGCACATGTGCGGGTGGGTGTGGCTGTGTGTGCATGTGTGAGTGTGCACATGTGTGGGCGTGTGTGTGCATGTGTGGGTGTGTGCATATGTGTGAGTGTAGATGTGTGGGTGCGTGTGTGCATGTGAGAGTGTGCACATGTGTGGGCGTGTGAGTGTAAGCATGTGTGGGTGTGTGCATGTGTGTGTGCATGTGTGGGTGTGTGCGCATGTGTGAGTGTAAACGTGTGGGTGCGTGTGTGCATGTGTGAGTGTGCACCTGTGTGTGTGGGTGGGTGTGGGTGTGTGTGCATGTGTGAGTGTGCATGTGTGGGCGTAAACATGTGTGGGTGTGTGTGCATGTGTATGTGTGAATGTGTGGGTGGGTGGGTGTGGCTGTGTGTGCATGTGCATGTGTGGGTGTGTGCGCGTGTGTGAGTGTAAACGTGTGGGTGCGTGTGTGCATGTGTGAGTGTGCACATGTGTGGGTGGGTGGGTGTGGCTGTGTGTGCATGTGTGAGTGTGCACGTGTGTGGGCGTGTGAGTGTAAGCATGTGTGGGGGTGTATGCACCCGCATATCTAAGTGCTGGGTGATCATTGTTGGGTTGGGCTCATTTCCTTTGGTCAGTTTCCAGCTGCTCTGCCTAACACCATTTCCTGTTCCGGAGGGAAGCAGAGGCTCTGAAAGAGCACGGGGACAGCCCCTTCGAAGCGCTTCCCATTGAAGCAGCAGGAAGCCTGTGGCCTCATGAGGAAGCCTGCCAGAAAGAGATTCCTGGAGGTGAAGGGTAGAACCATCCGGCCCAGCGTGGAGCCCGAAGCTGAGCTTAGAAGTTGACAGGAAATAGATGGCCCAGACTTGTAAGTTTCCCCTTCCTACAATTCTGTGGACCGAGGAGGCTCTTTGCAAACGTGTGAAAGGCTGGATTGCAGAGGCACCTGTACTCCTGGGGGCGGGGGTGACCTACGTACAGGCCAGCTTGGAGTAGACGCCACGGCAGAGGGGAAAGGAGAGAGGAGCAGGAGCAGGAGCGAGGCAGAGGGGAGGGGGGCGAGGCAGAGGGGAGGGGGCGAGGCAGAGGGGAGGGGGGCGAGGCAGAGGGGAGGGGGCGAGGCAGAGGGGAGGGGGCCAGGCATAGGGGAGGCGCCCCGCCAGTGGGCGGGGGCCGAGCGCCAGGGGCGGGGGGCGCGGCGGGGGGGGGGGGGGGG